>BPLR01015663.1:0-67066 GCA_021605095.1 Caerostris extrusa | reverse complement strand
GTACGATAATTTTTTAATAATCTTCAAAAAAAAAATAGGCTAAAATAAACAAAAAGTGTTAATTTTTTTGAAATTCAATTTTCTAATGAGAATTATATCAGACAAAATGTCACATTCAACAGCTTTTTAAAGGTTTTTGAAATGGTTAAGAGTTTTAAAAGGAAATAACAATAAATCTTGAGAAATATGTGAGTGAATAAGATGAGATCATAAATTTAAACACCATGTTAATTTTCAGTCCATTATTTACATGGAAATTTTGAAAATTCTATTACGATTATAAATATTTAATTATTTTATTGAGGGGATGTTATTTATTGCGTATTCTCCTTTAAGTTTATCCCCAGAACCTGCCAAAATTGTTGATTTCCTTAAAAAAAAAAATTCAATTCGATGTATAAAAAGTTGAATGATGTTCAAACATCAATTTACCGCAATAAACATTTTTGTGGTGGTATATAAAGTTTTTTTTTATCCAGTCTATTCAAACACAAAAAGAAGATTTTCTGTGTGATGTAGTTTCTCGATCTAAGGTCAATCTGTGCACACTTTTTTAGGCTAATTAGACAGGATAAAAATAATTTTTTTTAAGTTATTTTAATTTTAAAAATTCAGTGTGAAATAAATCATAAACACATTTGTTTATATAGTGTGAAAATATAATGAAATCAAAATCACAAGTTTAATAGAATTTTAAATATACAGTTCTCTAAAAATAAACAACATTATGTGTGAATTCTAATTTTCAAATGAGAATTATATTAAAAATTATACTTCAAATCAACAAGGGTTAATCTGTAATGTAAAATAACAAATCTGAAATATGAAGACGATTGCTTTCTATAAATTATTATTGAGGCAGAAATAAGTTTTTGCCGAAACTTTCAAAATTAAATACTCCTTGTCTCATTGAAAAATTAATATTGGAGCGTAGCATCTTCTTTGTTGTCTTTGAAGAGAATTTCAACAAATTTTGAGGCGCTCATCATTAAAACAGTAACTACATATTTTGTATCCGAGGAAATAAAACACTGCATTTGTCACTACATGCTAAGAAGCACTAATCAAATTTTCATATTCTCTCTCCACTGCACTTTGTTCATTACAACAAGTATTTAATCCACCTAACAAATCTTTATTTTATTTTTCAACAGGGCTTACATAATTTTCATCCCTTCAAACACTGAACACTCGTCTGAACAACTTTTGATTCAAAACAAAAATAGATGTGAATAACAATAATTGATATAGATTTAAACACAATGTTAATTTTTATTCCATTATTTATTGAGATTTGTTTTATTCTTTCATGATTAAATTATTGTGTTGTATTTTTATTGAGGATATTACTTATTCTTATTAATTTTTATCTTCGAAAGCTGCCTAAACAAATTGATTTCATTATCACTTCAGCCTGGAAAATTCAAAGTTTCCGAAAAGCGCGGTTGTAAAAGTTGGTCTGTTTACAAACATTATAATTTGTAATAAACATCTTGTGTGTTCAGTATGTGGGGATTTTTTTCCAATCTATTCAAACCTAAGGAAAGGATTTTCTGGTTTAATGATCTCTCAATCGGAAATCTCTCGGTCCAATTTTTGCACACTTTATGAGCTAATTAGACACGGATAAAAATATTTTGTTTGAAATTATTTTAATTAAAAAACAGGAAATAAATCATAAACACATTTGCTTACATAGTATGAAAATATATTAAAAATCATTAACCACAAGTATAAATTTTTTTTTTTTTAATATATAGTTGCCTAAAAAAACAAATTTCTTTAATTGTGGCAACTAAATTTTTCTAATGAGAATTATATCAAAAATTGTTCTCGGAATTTATCTGTAAATGAAATAACAATATATCCGACAAATATGAAGACGATTGCTTTGTATAAATGATTGTTAAGTAGAAGTAAGTTTTGTACAAACTTCTAAATTAAATACACTTTGCTTATTGAAAATTACCATTGGAGTGCATTAGCACTTCTTTGTTCTCTAGAAACAGAATTCCAACAAAATTGAGTGCTCATCATTAAAAACAGTAACTTCATATTTTGCATACTGCATTTGTTACTGCATACTTGGGAAGTACTAATCAAATTTTCAAAATCTCTCTCCACAGCACATTGTTTATTTACAACAAGTATTTAGTCCACCTTTTAACAAATCTTTATTTTTCATCAGTGCCGGACTTATAATTTTCATCACTTCAAAAGAAAGCATGTCTGAACAACAAAAAAGAGCCGTAACAAGGCCAATAACTGGTGCTTCCCTTTCGCCATGGAGCAGGGAACACTTGATCTTTAATTAGATCTACGCAATGGAGCGTTTATGGCAGACGTGGAAAAGCCTTGGGGCACGTCTTATTCAGTGTTTGTTTTTGGACCAGAGACAGAATGCTTATGTGCATAGCCAGCAAATACGTCGAATTCCACCCCGAATTGTTCTCTAAGCGGTTGTTATGGTGAGATTCTTGGGATCGGGAATTGATTGGCTTGGGAATGATTTGGGCTGTTATCGTGGTAATGATTGCAGGACATTATTGTTCTGTGTTGACATGATTGCTGAGAACTGGGGAGTGTTTTTATATTTTGTCTGGATTTCTCCGTATGGGTTTCCTATTTAACTTTTAATCCAAAACGTTGAGATGAACAACAATGGATATATATTTTAAACACTATGTTAATTTTAATTCCATTCTTTATAAAGATTTGTTTATTTTCATGGTTATAAATATTTTTTTTTTTTATTTAAATATTATTTTTTGCTTCTATTTCTTCTTTATTTTTCCCCAGATCTTGAGAAATTGTTGATTACTTAGACTGGAAAAATCAATTCAATGGATAAACGTTGAATTCTGTTTTCACACATTTATAATGTTCAAAGAACATTTTTGTGGTGGTAACAAGGATTGTACATTTAAAATTATAGTTGCATTTAAAATTGGCCTAGTTTTATATTTCAATATATTTGAAATAGAATTTGTAGCATACTTTAGGATTATTAGAAAATAATACACAAATAATTCATTTCAAATAGTTTTTAACTTTAAAAAATCAATGGGAATTAAATCATAAACACATTCGTTTATATAGTATGAAAATGTATTAAAATCATGAAAATATTATAATAATTTTTTTAATATTTAGTTGTCTAAAAAATAAACAAAATTGTTAGATTGTTTAATTCAATTTTTCAAATGGTAATTATATTAAATTATTCATTCAAAAACTTCATTTGTTTTCTGCAAATGAAATAAGAATAAACCTGAGAAATATGAAAACGATTGATTTGTATAAACGATTATTAAGCAGATGTAAGTTTTGAACAAACTTCTAAAATTAAAAATACACTTTGCTTATTGATTGCTTCAGTGCTTTGGCATCTTCTTTATTCTCTAGAAGACAGAATTTCCACAAATTTGTGTGCTCATTATTAAAAGCAGTAACTTCATATTTTGCATATAAAATAAAGCACTGCTGCATTTGTCACTGCATACTGGAGAAGCACTAATCAAAATTTTCATTTTCTCTTCCACTGCACTTTGTTTATTTACAACAAGTATTTAGTCCATCTTTATTTTTCATCAGTGCTATAAAATGATTTACCATTTTCATCACTTCAAAGAAAGACATGTCTGAACACAAAAGAGCCATAACAAGACCCATAACTGGTGCTTCCCTTTTGGCCCTGGTGCAGGGAACATTTGATCTTTAATTAGATCTACGCAATGAAGCGTTTATGGCAGGAAAAGCCTTTGGGGCATGTCTTATTCAGCGTTTGTTTGTGCACCAGAGGAGATTTCTTCTATGCAGAGCCAGCAAATACGCGAATTCCACCCCAAATTGTTTTCTAAGCGGTTACGGTGAGATTCTTGGGGATCGGGAATTGATTGGCTTGGGAATATGTTTTGGCCGTTATCACTGTAATGATAGCACGGACATTAGTGTTGTGTGTTTGTTGTGATTTGCTGTGAACATTGTTGTCGTGATTACTGCGAACTGTGGAGTGTTTTTTATATTTTGTTTTTATTTCTTCGTATGGATTTGTATTAAACTTTAATTTAAAACTTTCAATAGAATAACAATGGAAATATATTAAACACCATGTTAATTTTCATTGCATTATTTATAAAAAGATTTGTTTCATACTAAAGTTCATTATAAATATTTTTTTTTCGATGAGGAAATATTAATTGGCAATGTTATTAATTATTTTCCCAGAATTTGATGAAATCGTTGATGACTTCAGCCTGAAAGATTCAATTCGATTTATAAAAGTTAAATGCTGTTACCACATGAATTTGCAAAAAATTTTGTGGTGTTATATAAGGAATTTACTTTCGAGTTATGCTCGATTGGGAAGTTTTGTTTTTTTACTCTTTCGTTGGCTCGTTTATCATTATTTATTCTGGGCATGTCTCAGAAATTTTATTTTTAAACCGTCAGTGTATTAAAGGTATATTTTCTGATGAATAGAATAAGAACCACCTCAAAGTAAATATCATATATGGAGGAATAGCAATTTCAAGAGTAGCGGTACAGAAATCATTTATTTGTATATCTGTGAATGGCAACATAGATATTGAACGAATGTAAACCAAACAAGATAAAAATTGAGTATTTTTTGAATTTTGGTTTATATTCGTGTATTTATATTGAAATGAAGATGTACATTTAAACTTCAAAATATTTTGAAATGATCAATAATATATCTTCGAAAATTGAATATCTGTGAATGGCTACAGAGATATAAAACTAAACAAGAATAATTAGAGTATTTTAATTGATTTTATAATTTTGAACTCTAAATTAAATGTAGAACTTAAAAAGTTGTTTTTAAACTCGTAACAGATATAGGAAAATGACTTTTCGAAAAGTTGATCATATAAGAACAGTCTGATTGACCGAGCGATAATGTACCAAAACTTGATTATAATCAATTTATATATATCCCGGAGATATATATGTGTGTGTGTGTGTTTCGAGTGTGTGTGTGTCGGTGGTAGATCCGTGGTATACGGTCTGACGGATCGTAAAGCGTTGCGAATTTTATCATTCATCGTTTTTAAATGTATTCGATCTTAAATGTACGCTATTTATGAAAATTGACAGTCTAAAAATAAATGTTAAAGGCATCGAAGAAGATTGTCATGTTTGCCAGCTGCATTAGAACAAATATATAAACAATTGATAATGATCAAGTTTTTGAAGTTAACGAATATAAATCGAAATTCAAAAAATATTTTGATTACTTTCTCTTGTTTATATTCGTTCATATCTATGTTGCCATTTACAGATATACAAATAAATTATTTCTGTGGCTACTCTTGAAAATTGCTATCCGTACCTTATACGATATTTACTTTAAGGGGGTTCTTATTCTATTCATCAGAAAATCTACCTTTAATACACTGACGGTTTAAAATAAAATTTCTTTTGAGACATGCCCAGAATAATAATGATAAACGAGCCAACGAAGGAGAAAAAGCAGTCTTCCCAATCGAGCATAACTCAAAAGTAAATACCCTTTTAAACACACGGCAAGGCACTTAGAGTTTTTAATTAAAAAAACCGCACTTCCACCCTGAATGTTTAAGGTGAAAGAATTGATTGCCCGTTCAGTTTTTCATCGAAAACGGTTATTCTTCTTCGTCAACTTTATCGTAAAACAAGTTTTGAAAAATATCCTTTTTTTCCATTAACCAGGCCATGAAAATCGAAATACCCTATAGGCAAATTATTTGTTTACGGTAAAAAGTAAAAGTGAGTAATTAAAATCATCCATTATCGATTAGGTTGTAAAAATTGATGTCTTAGGTATCATCATCACTGTCTGTTATAAAACTTGAAGAATTTAAAATTTTGACTTTATTAATGTATAAGAAAAACAAAAATGCTTTGGTTACAGAAAAATTAATTATTATTTTGTTTGCTGTAGTTATACATGTTTGTATAATGTTAAAACAAAATTATTTTTAAAGGTTAGTACAGTAGAAGAAAGTTTTTTGTTTATCCATATACAGGAAAAGAATTCTCCTAATTAGCAGTTACACAATTAATTATACAAAATTTGGCGAGTAATAAATTTTTGTCCTAAAAATTGTTTCTAAAAATGTCAGTTATAAATAGTACTATGTGACAATGACAATTAGGATAATCTTAACAGCTTTGGCAATAGCTGATTTGTTAATATTTGAAAGATTTTATTACTTCTATTATGGAAAAGCGATAACTTTTTTAAATTAATTGGTTTATTTTCAAAATTTTGTTTTATTATTAGCCCATTAATTATCAGAACAATTATAAATTTGTGGATTTGAAGAACAATGATTTTCTTATTAATGCTTAACTATGTGTCGTAGTGACAAATAGAGGACGATTCTCACAGCGATGGAACTAGCCGCTTTTTACTTTAATATTTGAAAGATTTATCTCTTCCAGTATGGAAAAGCGATAACTTTTATTTGTTTATTTGGTTTATTTTTTAAATTTTATTAGCCCAAACCATATCAGAACAATGATAAATTCTTAGATTTCAAAAACGATTAATATTTTTGAATCATCATTATCTTATAAAAACTTAAGAATTTAAAAATTTCAATTTATTAAAGTTTAAAGTAAACGAAATGCCTTTGATACAGAAAACTAATTAATTATTATTTTGTCTGATAGAGTTATACATGTTTGCATAATGTTAAAACAAAAATGTTTTTAGGGTTTTTAAGTACAGTAGCAACAATTTTGTTTTATGCAGATAATGGAAAAAGAAATTTTTAATTAGCAGTTGGTTATAAACAATTTGGCAGGTAATAAATTTGGAACTAAAAAATTGTTTCTAAAATATGTCAATTATAAATAGTACTATCTGACAGTGACAAATAGGATGCAGTAGCTTTTGTTTAAAATTTGAAAGATTTATCATTCCATTACGGAAAAGAGATAAATTGCTTTAGTTAATTATTCTATTTGTCAATTCTATTTTAGTATTAGCCCAAGAACTATCAGCAAAATTATAAATTCATAGATTTAAAAACAATGATAAAATTTATTAATGCTTTTCTATGGACAATGACAAATAGGGATAATCTCACGGTGTTGGAACTAGCTGCTATACTATTAATATTTAAAAGATTTATCACTTTCATTATAATTCTTTTAATAATGCATAACTATGTGACTATAACAAATAAGGACAATCTGACGGTGTTAGCAATAACGCTTTGTTAATATTTCAAAAGATTTATCGCTTCTATTACGGAGAAGCGATAACTTTTTTAGTTAATTGGTTTATTTGGTTTATTATTTTAATTGATTTTATTTTAATATTATCCCAAGAATTATCAGAACAATTATAAATTGTTATATTTCAAAAAAAAAAAAAATGAATATTTTGAATCATCTGGAAATTACCTTTAGAAAACTTTAGAATTTAAAAATTGCAATTTATTAATGTTTAAAGTAAACGAAATGTTTTGTTACAGAAAAAGAATTATTAATATATCGTCATATGTTTGCATAATGTTAAAACAAAAATGTTTTTAAAAAAAGTTATTACACTAGATAATGACACTAGACAGTTAACAGACTAGATATTACACTAGTTAGTGAGACTAGATATTACACTAGATAGTTAACACTAGATTTTGCTTATGTAGATACGGGAAAGAAATTCTAATTAGCAGATGGTTATCAAAAATTTTGGAGGGTAATACATTTTGTTCTCAAAATTATTTCTAAAGTTATGTCAGGCATAAATAGCACTGCGGCAGTGAAAATAGGGTAATGATGGTGTTCGCAAAAGCGGCTTTGTTAATAATCGAAAAAAACAAGACTTATCACTTCCATTATGGAAAAGCGATAATTTCTTTCTTTTTAATTAATTGGTTTTTAGTCAAAATTCTATTTATTAGTCCTAAACTATCAGCACAATTTTAAATCATAGATATGAAAATTAAGGAATGTTTTGGATCATCAGGAAATTGCCTTTTTAAAAATTTAACAACTAAAAATTTCAATTTAATGTTTAAAGTTACAGAAAAACTAACTATAATTTTTTGTTTGCTATAGCTTTTGCATGTTTAGATAATATTAAAAAAACAAAAATGCTTTTCAAGGTTATTACAGTGAAACAATTTGTTTATGCAGGTACAGGTAAAGAAATTCTAATTATCTGTTAGTTAAAAACAATTTTGGAGGGTAATAAATTTTTGTCTTAAAAATTGTTTCTAAAACTATGTCAATTATAATAGTACTGTGTGACAATGGATAATTAGGTGATTGAAGGTGTTGGCAATAGCGGCTATGTTAATATTTTCAAGTTTTATCACTTCAATTAGGAAAGGCGATAACTTGTATTAGTTAATTGGCTTATTTGCAAATTTATTTTTATTATTAACCCAAATACTATCAATACTATTTATAAATTTGGAGGATTTGAAAAACAATGATTTCCTTTATTAATGCTAACTATGTGACAATGATGAATAAAAAGTAATTCTGACTTGTTTACCAATAGGGGCTTTGTTAATATTTGAAAGACTTATCACTTCCAATATGGAAAAGCGGTAATTTCTTTTTAATTAATTGGTTTATTCACGCAAATACCATTTTATTGTTAGCCCAAAATAATCAGAACAATGATAAATTTAGATTTGAAAATATTGAATGTTTTGGAATCATCAGGAAAATGTTTTTTAAAAAACTTGAATAATTAAAAATGTTTAAAGTAAACGAAATGCTTGATGCAGAAAACCTAATTATTAATATATTTGGTTTCCGTATCGTTATACATGTCTGCATAAAATTAAAAAAAATGTTTTAAAAGTTATTACACTGTGAAAAATTTGCTTATGCAGATACAGGAAAAGAAAATCTAATTAGCAGATGGTTTACTCAACAGTTTTGGAGGGTAATAAATTTTTGCTCTTTAAAATTATTTTTAAAGTTATGTCAGTTATAAATAGCATTATGCGACAGTGAAAAATACGGACAATTTGGTGCTGTTGGCAATAGCGGCTATGTTAATATTTGAAAAGATTTATCCCTTCCATTACAGAAGAACGATAACTATTTTTAATTAATTGTTTTATATGCAAATTTTATTTTATTATTAGCCAAAAACTTATAAGCAAAATTATAAATTCATAGATTTCAAAAACAATAATTTCCTTTAATTATGTAACTATGTGGCAATGACAAATAGATATAATCAATGGTGTTGGCAATAGCGGCTTTGTTAATTTTTGAAGGGTTATCACTTCCATTAATATGGAAGAACGATAACATTTTTCAGTTAATTGCCTATTTACATATTAATTTTATTATTTGTCCTAAACTATAAATATATCGATAAATTCGTAAGTTTGAAAAACAATGGTTTCCTTTATTAATGCTTTAACTATGTGAAAATTTAAAGAGGGATAATCTGGACGGTGTTAACAATAGCGGCTTTGTTAATATTTATTAATATTTTTGTTAATATTTATTAATAATTAATATTTTTGTTAGATTTATTACCTCCATTATGGAAAAGATTATGTAAATGTTTTTATGAATAACCAATTACAGAAAATATGAAGACTTTTTTATGTAATTGGTTTACTTGCAAAGAATTTTATTTATTATTCGCGAAAAAAATTTCTTAGATTTGAAAAACAATGATTTCCTTTATTAATGCTATTCGAATCAGATTAAAACTTTAGCTCTGATAAAACTTTTAGTTTAGATTAAACTTTATTTAATATAATTTGTTTTGAATAAAGTTAGATTATTATATGATCGTTTATTGTCAAAATTTATTATTCGAAATGAAACATTAAATAAATGCATAATACATTTTCTATTAAAATTCAGGATTTTAAACAAAATAAATGTTCTTAAGAAACCATTGTAAAGTCTGCATTGCGTTAACGTTACCTATAATCAGAAAATTATTTAAAATAAATTGATAACAGCATTGGAGATGAATAAAGTGCATTTTTCATCAGATGAATCATTTGAATAACATTATTTCAAATTTTATTCGTCTGATTACAGCTGGAAATAATTTGAATTTGTAATACTTGATACTATTTTTCTCATTTTACAGGGGCATTTCGAAATTCAAAATTATTTCGCGGCTTATTTATTTTGATAATCTCATTAATAATATCCTGAGTAATTTCTTAAAAATAAACAACATTTGCTATTTTGTTTTTCTTCTGTAAATCATATTCATTATGAATCAAATATTTCTAAACATTTTTAAAGTCTTTAATGAGTCCAATATCATTATCAATTAAATATTAACTCACACGTTTAAGAGTATTATTTAAATAAAAACAATCAAATACTTTAAATTTTATGAAGAACAATAAATTTTTTCAACAAATTTAACAGAAATTAAGGTGTAAACAAAATGAAGGTTATTAAATTAAGGTGTTAACATGATTAGGTTTCTAACAAAATTGTTAGGAAAATTTAGGTTCTATAATCCAGAGAACTTTTTTATTAAAATTAGCCATGTTTTAATAATATGCGATTCATTCATTTTAATGTATGATACCTTAATAAAATAAAAATTAAAAACTGGTATAATTAAAATTAAAAACCTATGGTCATTATTTGAATTCTTTTTCGAAATTTCAATTTTTGTTTCCAAAGTAAAAATGTATCCGTGCTTCCTCACGCACTGCAAGAGCGCCTGGAGACGTTCATAGACGTTCATTCTAGTGAAACGGTCAATAAGCCTCGAGACTCTCACCCGAGAGAAAATACAGCGCAACCATGCGCTTTTTAATGAGAAGGATCTCATCTCGAGAGGAAATATATTTAAAGCAACCATGCATGTAAGTTGGCTTACAGACTCTCATCCGAAGAGGAAGTATTTTTCGCGTACCCTGCGCGTACCTGAGTTTCAAGCTTTTGGTTTCCTTCCACAAATCTATAATTATATGTCTTTAAATGTGTCACATATTCTACGTTTTAATTGATTGGTATGGGGATTGTGCGTGTGTCAATAAAGTTAGGAATTCTACAACCTATGCCTCAAGTATTCAACCGAGCCCTTTTGTATATGAACTGCAGATAAAAATGTACTTTAATTAAATTAAAATGATTTACTAATGAAAATGAATTAAAATGATAAAATGATTCATTTATAAATCCCCTGGTGATGTACTAAATGTTGACGTTGGTTTGTCGCTCTACGGTCATCTTGTGCACACGACGGCTTAACAGAGGTTTAAAAGTGGATTCAAACCCCTGCAAACATCCATGGCACCACGGGACTTTCGAACCGGGAAACCAATGGCACTGAGCACCATAACACGCTAGCCACTCGGCCATCTACTCTTAAAATTGATATCCATACCTTCAGGATATTTACTTTGTGGTGGTTCTTATTCTATTCATGAGAAAATCTACCTTTAATACACTGACGGTTTTTAAAATAAAAATTTCTGAGACATGCCCAGAATATATAATGATAAACGATCCCAACGAAAGAGAAAACGAAGTCTTCCCAATCGAGCATAACTCGAAAGTAAATACCCTTTAAAACACACGGCAAGGCACTTAGAGTTTTTAATTAAAAACCGACTCTTCCACCTTGAATGTTTAAGTGAAGAATTGATTGACCGCTCAGTCTTTTCATCGAAAACGGGCTACTTTCTTCTCTGTCAACTTTATCGTAAAAACAAGTTTTGAAAAATATCTTTTTTTTTTTTTCCCATTAGCTGGCCATGAAAATCGAAATTACTTATAGGCAAATCATTTATTTACGGTAAAAGTAAAAATGAGTAATTAAAATCATCCATTATCGAATAGGTTGTAAAAGATTTATGTCTTGGAATCATCATCACCTTTATAAAACTGGAATAATTTAAAATTTCAATTTATTAATATTTAAAGTAAACGAAATTCTTGATACAGAAAAACTCATTATTATTTTGTTTGCTATAGTTATACATGTTTGTATTATGTTAAAATGTAAAAACTATTTTTAAAGGTTATTACAATAGAAGAGTATTGTTTATGCAGATACAGGAAAAGAAAGTCTAATTAGTAATTAATTATACACAATTTTGGCGAGTAATAAATTTTGCCCTTAAAATTGTTTCTAAAATATGTCAGTCATAAATAGTACTATGACGATGACAATGGGGATAATCTAAAGGTGTTGGCAATAGCAAATTTTGCTAATATTTTGAAAGATTTATCGCTTCCGTTGTGGAAAAGCGATAACTTATTAGTTAAATGTTTTTATTTGCAAATTTTAATATATTATTTGTCCAAACATTATCAGCCCAATTATAAATTCTTATATGTTAAAAACAATGATTTCTTTTATTGATGTCTAACTATGTGAAAATGATAAATAGAGAATCTGATAGTGTAGGGGCAATAGCCACTTAGTTAATATTTAAAAGATTTATCACTTCCATTATGGAAAAACGATAATTTTTTTTTTTAGTTAATTGGTATATTTGCAAATTTTATTTTTTTATTAGCCCAAAATTTGCAGCACAATTATAAATTTTTAGATATGAAAAGCACTGAATGTTTTGGAATCATCAAGAAAATGTTTCTATAAAACTAGAAGAATTAAAGAATTTCAATATATTAATGTTTAAAGTAATGTTAAACATTAATATATTGAAATGAATTAATTATCGAAATGAATATTGAATATGCTTTTGTTAAAAAAAGCCAATTGTTATTTTGTTTTGCTATCGTTATACATGTTTGCATAATGTTAAAATAAAAATACTTTTAAAGGTTATTACAGTAGAACAATTTTGATTATGTAGATACAGGAAAAGAAATTCTAATTTTGCAGTTGGTTATAAACAATTTTGGCAGGTAATACATTGTTGTCCTAAAATTGCTTCTACAATTATGTCTGTTATAATATAGTACTATGTTACAATGACAAATAGGGATAATCTGACGGTGTTGGCAATAACACTTTGTTAATATTTCAAAGGTTTACATCCTTCTATTACGGAGAAGCGATAACTTTTTTTAGTTAATTGGTTTATCTGGTTTATTATTTTAATTGGTTTTATTTAATATTATCCCAAGAATTATCAGAACAATTATAAATTGTTATATTTCAAAAACAATGAATATTTTGAATCATCTGGAAATTACCTTTAGAAAACTTAGAATTTAAAATTGCAATTTATTAATGTTTAAAGTAAACGAAATGTTTTGTTACAGAAAAAAGAATTATTAATATTTTGTCTTATATCGTTATAACATGTTTGCATAATGTTAAAACAAAAATGTTTGTAAAAATTATTACACTAGATAAATTTGTTTATGTAAATACGGAAAAAAAGAAATTCTAATTAGCAGATGGTTATCAACAATTTTGGAGGGTAATAAATTTTTGTTCTCAAAATTATTTCTAAAAATGTCAGTTATAAATAGCACTATGTGACAATGAAAATAGGATAATGATGGTGTTGGCAAAAGCGGCTTTGTTAATAATCGAAAGACTTATCACTTCCATTATGGAAAAGCGATAATTTCTTTTTAATTAATTGGTTTATTCAAAATCTTTTTATTATTAGTCCTAAAACTATCAGCACAATTATAAATACTTAGATATGAAAATTAAGGAATGTTTTTATTTCATCAGAAATTGCCTTTTAAAAATTTAACAACTTTGAAAAATTTCAGTTTAATAATGTTTAAAATTACAGAAAAACTAATTATAATTTTGTTTGCTATAGCTTTGCATGTTTACATAATATTAAAACAAAAATGCTTTTCAAAGGTTATTACAGTAAAACAATTTTGTTTCAAAAAGGTACAGGTAAAGAAATTTTAATTATATGTTAGTTAAAAACAATTTTTTCGGGTAATTTTTTGTCTTAAAAATTGTTTCTAAAACTATGTCAATTATAATAGTGCTTTGTGACAATGATGATTAGGTGATTGAAGTTGTTGGCAATAATGTTATGTTAATATTTAAAAGATTTATCACTTCAATTAGGGAAACTTTTTTAGTTAAGGCGAAATTTTATTTTATTATTAACCCAAAATTTTCAATACTATTATAAATTTGAGGATTTGAAAAACAATATTTCCATTATGTGACAGTAATGACAATTAGGATATTTTGAAATGGCATTGAAAACAGAAGCTTTGTTAATATTTGAAAGATTTATCACTTCGATAAAAAATATTTTTTTAATTAATTGTTTTATTTGCAAATTTTATTTTATTATTAGCCTAAAAACTATCAACAAATTATAAATTCGTGTATTTGAAATATTTTTTTTTTTATTATGCTAACTATGTGAAAATGTCAAACAGGCATAATCTGATGGTGTTGGCAATAGCGTCTTTGTTAATATTTCAAAATTTACAGCTTCTATTACGGAGAAGCGATACCTTTTTAATTAATTGGTTTATTTTCAAAATCTGTTTTATTATTAGCCCAAAAACTATTGCTCAATATAACTTCGTAAATTTGAAAACAATGGTTCCCTTTTTTTAATGCTTAACTATGTGAAAATTTAAAAGAGGGATAATCTGACGGTGTTAACAATAGTGGCTTTGTTAATATTTCAAAGATTTATTACCTCCATTAAGGAAAAGATTATGTAATTGTTTTTTTATGAATAACCAATTACAGAAAATATGAAGAATTTTTATGTAATTGGTTTATTTGCAAATTTTATTTTATTATTCGAGAAAAATTCTTAGATTTGAAAAACAATGATTTCCTTTATTAATGCTATTCGAATGATTAAAACTTTAGTTCAGATTAAACTTTTAGTTTAAATTTAGTTTAAACTTTATTTAATATAATTTGTTTTGCATAAAAGTTAGATTACTACATGATCGTCTATTGTGAGAATTTATTATTCAAATGAAACATTAAATAAATGCATGATACCTTTTCTATTAAAATTCAGGATTTTAAACAAAATAAATGTTCTTATGAAACCATTGTAAAGTCTGCACTGCGTTAAGGTTACCTATAATCAGCAAATTATTCAAAATAAATTAATAACAGCATCGGAGATGAATAGAGTGCATTTTCATCAGATGAATCATTTGAATAACATTATTTCAAATATTATTCATTTGATTATGGCTGGAAATAATTTGAATTTGTAATACTTGATACTTTGATATTTTCTCATTTTAACAGGGGCATTTGGAAATTCAAATTATTTCCAGGCTTATTTATTTTGATGATATCATTAATGATATCCTGAAGCAATTTCTTAAAAATAAACAATGTTTCTATTTGGTTTTTCTTCTGTAAATCATATTCATTATAATCAAATACTTTCTAAACATTTTTAAAGTATTTAATGAATCCAATATCATCTCAATTAAATTTTAACTCACATATTTAAAAGTTTTATTTAAATAAAACAATCAAATAAATAGCCTAAAGTGTTCTTTAAAATTATAGAGAAATACTAAATTGCTTAACTTAGATGAAATATTTTTATACGATTTTTATTACAAAATGAATTAATATTACAGAATAAATCTTTTAATGTAACTCATTATTTATGTCAAACAATTTATAACAATAGAATGATAAATTATAAGTTGCATTCAGTTTAATGAATTGCTAAACTTGGTTTTAATTATTTTAAAAAATTTCTGTTTTTAAGAAGATGCCTTCAATTTATAAAAAAAAATGTATCGCCATATATTCTTTGCTTTATAAAACTGTATTTTTATAGACTAAATTTTTCTTATTTCTTCCTTACTAACTTCTGGCATACAATACCATTTTTTTCGATTAATCATTTTTAAAATCATTTGGGGGCTTTAAACTTTATGAAGAACAATCAATTTTTCAACAAATTTAACAGAAATTAAGGTGTAAAATTTGTTAGGAAAAATTTAATATTATAATCCAGATAACTTTTTTATAAAAGTAGTCATTTTTAGTAATAGGCGATTCATTCATTTTAATATATGATACATTAATACAATAAAAAATAAAAAAAAAAAAAGATAAAATTAAAATTAAAACCTACCGGTCATTATTTGAATTCTTTTTTCGAAAGTTCAACTTTTTGTTTCCAAAAAGTAAAAATGTATCCATGCTTCCTCACGCATTGCAAGAACGCCCCATGACGTTCAGGTGAAACGGTCAGTAGGCCTCGAGACTCTCACCCGAGAGGAAATACAACGCAACCACGCGCTTCTATTGAGAAAGGTTTGTTTATGGTCTCTCATCTCGAGAGGAACTATATTTAAAGCAACCATGCGTGTAAGTTGGCTTACAGACTCTCATCCGAAGAGGAGATATTTTTCGTGCACCCTGCGCGTACCTGAGTTTCAAGCTTTTGGTTACCTTCCACAAATCTATAATTATCTGTCTTTAAATGTGTCACATATTCTACGTTTTAATTGATTGGTATGGCGATTGTGCGTGTGTCAATAAAGCTGTGAATTATACAACCTGTGCCTCAAGTATTTCAACCCAACCCATTGTATATGAACTGCAGATAAAATGTACTTTAATTAAATTAAAACGATTTACCCAATTAAGCATTTCTATAACTCCCTGGTGATGTACTAAATGTTGATGTTGGTTTGTCGTTCTACTGACATCTTGTGAACACGAGGGCTAAACAAACCGGAACCTCGGTTTAAAGTGGATTCCGAATCCCTACAAACATCCATGGCACCGCGGCACTAGAACCCGAAACCTGTGGTATGGAGCACCAGAGCGCTAGTAACTCGGCCATCAGGCCCCCTATTTGTTTAGGAAGAAAAAGTCCTTGCAACAATTAGAGAACCACCCATTATGAGGTGTTCTTCCCTCCTGAAATGGATAGTATATTAAGGAGGCAGCGTATTTTTAATCAAAATTATTTTAATTCGAAATTCTAATCCAAACATAGGCAATATTTATCATCATTTTTATATTAATTGGGTTGCCTTTTTCAATTCTACTATTAGTTCACACTCTCCCTTTATATATCTTGTTCAAGTTTTCAATCGCTAATAAAATACTTTTATTGATCCACTCAAGTTCAAATACATATTTTGAACTTGAACTTAATAACTTAATAACTTTTTGAACTTAATACAAATATTAATTCATTAATTAAATTTAATTAATTAATTTTAGTTTTTTTAGATTTAAGTTGCATGTATCTACCAATAGATGGCACCAGATGTAAGAGGAAAATTTTAACTTGTTTTTTAAAATATTAATTCATTAATTAAATTTAATTAATTAATTTTAGTTTTATATGGAGAAAAAAATTATCTTTATATAAGATATTTTGCAGGATATAGATTTAGGAATAAATACCGTCAGTGGCGAAGCGTGTAGATCGTTGGAAAAATTTCTTTTTCAGATTATTTTTCATTCTGGGTTTGAGTCAAGGAAGGGAACAAAAATGGAAAATGAAACATGTGAATAAATTAGTGTGAGAGATTGAAAGTGTGTATGTGAGAGAGAGAATTTATAAAAATTTTCTAACCAACCACCTTTTAACCAAATTTTAATGAATGAAAATTATTTATATAGGACTTTCTGCAATATAGTGGGAAAAAGTAGGAATTGAATTTAAAAAAAAAATTTTATATTACTCGTTTTCAATGTATCCCAAATTTTGTTTCAACACATCTATTACAGTGACGTAAGAAGGAAACTACAGTATAATTTATACCAAAAATAAATTTACACAAAACGTAATCTAGGTAAATCTAATTTCTTATCTTCCAACATCTGGATCCAATAAAACAGTTAACTCAGATAAGAATGTCTTGAGTTAATTTAAAGGAAGGCTTGTATCAACTTGTATACCGCTTAGAAAGAAAACATCGAGAAACTAAACAATACCAACAGTACAGTCTTGTGTTACCAGAGTTAAACTTGTAGCAACTTCTCCCTTCTTTCCATCCGAGGACTTTAATTACTGCACTTAATAAATGGCTGAAATCTGATCATTTACAATTTTTTTTCCTGAAGAATCATGCTTCGTGTGCAATTAAACGGTGTTATCCAAGAAAGGAATACGTACTATTGTTATTCTTTGTTGGTGGATGTTCTAAAAGAATGGTATGAAGGGAAGTGTGTATTCTTTGACGGCGGCGTTTTGTTTACAAAGGGAAGTGATTGTACTTTGAAGAACGCCGTAGCTCGAAGAATTCTTTTCTGAATAAATTTTCCGTCGTGATTGGAACGTATTTTGTTGGTTTCGTCGAACAAAAACATTGTTATTACTTTTGATCCTTAAAGCATGTTATTTTTTAAAGGAAAGCATTCTTTCCTATGAAATACTTTATCAAAAAATCAAAGTAAATATGGAAAATCAAAATGCTTTGAAATAAATGAAATGAAATATTTCATTGTAAATACCAGTATTCATTTAAACTATTTAATTTTATAGAACTGTCATGTAATTTCTTTTGTAGTAGAATGAAAAGCGATAAAATGTATTTTTGTTTCTTGTTCGTTTTCCTATAAAGGACAAATAGTTAATTATTTGCTGCATGGATGTGAAATATATTATTGATGTACTATTTAAAACAAGATCTAATTCTTATAATGGTGTAAAATTTAACCATAGCAAAAAGAGAGATACAAAAATTAAAATGCTTCTAGTAAATGAAATAAAATATTTTCTAGAAAATTAAATTTATTATACATTATCTAATTCTATAATCGGTAACTGTAAAATAGGTGTAATTTCTTTTAGTATGTATACACTAATGGAAAACATGAAATTGTAAGAAATGACTTGGTGCATTTCTATCAAGTTATTTTCCTAAAATTTGAACACTAAGTTTGTATTGAATTTAAATTGCAAATTTGCATTTGAACTCTTATTTTGCCCGCATTTGTTTACAAAAGGAAATACATTTCAGTAAATAAAAAACCGCCGATTTTTTTCCCTGAAAAGGATGGTATAATAAAGTTTAGTTTGGTTTGAAGGTTTATGGTAATTTTTTGCACACTGTAGGCTAATTAGATCTAAACGTACAGATTAATGTGAATTTTACTATCAAACTTCCATGCCACTACTAGGAATTAAAACTTGAACGTGGGTATATTATAGTGATAGTGGGATTTAAATCAAAATTTTTTTATTCAAAATTCTAATAAAAACTTAATAAATATTTGTCATCATTTTCATATTAATTTTGCATCGATTTTTTTCCTTTTTGATGTAACACAAA
This sequence comes from Caerostris extrusa, assembly GCA_021605095.1. NCBI lineage: Eukaryota > Metazoa > Arthropoda > Arachnida > Araneae > Araneidae > Caerostris > Caerostris extrusa. Next base: position 47,899 of record BPLR01015663.1, on the reverse strand, counting down.
TTTATTTTCAACACATCTGTCACAGTGACAAAGAAGGAAACTGTAGTAGAATTTATACCAAAAATAAATTTACACAAAACGTAATCTAGGTAAATCTAATCTATTCTCTTTGAACATCAGGAGCCAATAGAACAGTTAACTCAGATAAGAATGTCTCGAGTTAATTTAAAGGAATGCTTGTATCAACTTGTATACCGCTTTAGAAAGAAAACATCGAGAAACTAAGCATTATCAACAGTACTACAGTCTTGTGTTACCAGAGTTAAACTTGTAGCAACTTCTCCCTTCTTTCCATCCGAGGACTTTAATTACTGCACTTAATAAATGGCTGAAATCTGATCATTTGCAATTTTTTTTTTTGAAGAATCATTTTTCGTGTGCAATTAAATGGTGCTATCCAAGGAAGTCTGTGAACTATTGTTATTCTTTGTTGGTGGATGTTCTAAAAGAATGGTATAAAGGGAAGTGTGTGTATTCTTTGACGGCGGCGTTTTGTTTACAAAGGGAAGTGATTGTACTTTGAAGAACGCCGAAGCTCGAAGAATTCTTTTCTGGAATAAATTTTCCGTCGTGATTGGAACGTATTTTGTTGGTTTCGTCGAACAAAACATTGTTATTACTTTTGGTCTTTAAAGCATGTTATTTTTTAAAGGAAAGCATTCTTTCCTATGAAATACTTTATCAAACAAATCAAAGCGATATAAGGAAAATCAAAATGCTTTGAAATAAATGAAATGAAAATTTCATTGTAAATTAGAATGTAAATTTATTAAACAAACTAATTTTAAAGGTAAATCTATTTTTATTATGTACTACTCTAATTATATATTATACAATATCTAATTCTATAATCGTTAACTGCAATATAAACCTCGTGCAATTCTTTCAGTACCAATTTAAATTTTTAGGAAGTATTATGTATACCCTGAAATGAAATTGTACAGAAATGATTTTCTGACCGTTAAGCAAATTTAAACAGTAAGTTTGTATAATTTAAATTGCAAATTTGCATTTGAACTCTTATTTTGCACGCATTTGTTTACAAAGGAAATACATTTCAGTAAATAGAAAACGCCGATTTTTTCCTGAAAAGGATGGTATAATAAAGTTTAGTTTGTTTTGAAGCTCTATGGTCATTTTTTTGCACACTGTAGGCTAATTAGATCTAAACGTACAGATTAATGTGAATTCCGAACCACTATCAAACGTCCATGCCACTACTAGGACTTGAACGTGGGTATATTATAGGGATAGTGGGATTTAAATCAAAATTATTTTATTCAAAATTCTAATAAAAACTTAATAAATATTTGTCATCATTTTCATATTAATTTTGCATCGATTTTTTTTTTTTTTTTTGATGCAACACAAATTTATTTTCAACACATCTGTCACAGTGACGTAAGAAGGAAACTGTAGTAGAATTTATACCAAAAACAAATTTACACAAAAACGTACTCTATGTAAATCTAATCTATTCTCTTCTGCCATCAGGAGCCAATAGAACAGTTAGCTCAGATAAGAATGTCTCGAGTTAATTTAAAGGAATGCTTGTATCAACTTGTATACCGCTTAGAAAGAAAACATCGAGAAACTAAGCATTATCAACAGTACTGTCTTGTGTTACCAGAGTTAAACTCGTAGCAACTTCTCCTTCTTTCCATCCGAGGACTTTAATTACTGCACTTAATAAATGGCTGAAATCTGATCATTTGCAATTTTTTTTTTTGAAGAATCATGCTTGGTGTGCAATTAAATGGTGGTATCCAAGGAAGGAATGCGAACTATTGTTATTCTTTGTTGGTGGATGTTCAAAAGAATGGTATGAAGGGAAGTGTGTGTATTCTTTGACGGCGGCGTTTTGTTTACAAAGGGAAGTGATTGTACTTTGAAGAATGCCGTAGCTCGAAGAATTCTTTTCTGGAATAAATTTTCCGTCGTGATTGAAGCGTATTTTGTTGGTTTCGTCGAACAAAACATTGTTATTACTTTTGATCTTTAAAGCATGTTATTTGTTTAAAGGAAATCATTCTTTCCTATGCAATACTTTATCAAACAAAAGCAAAGTAAAATAAGTAAAATTGAAATGCTTCTAAATAAACGAAATGAAATATTTTCCTGCAAATTGTGTTCATTTATTATGCACTATTTAATTTTTTAATCAGTAACTAAAATATAAATTTCGTGTTTTCTTTGAAGAAGGATAAAAAAGCAACTCAATGTATGAAATAACTGTTTCTTAATGAAAGCCATGAAAGTTTCACTCATAAGGGGCAAATAGATAATTATTTGATGTATCAATGATATCGATTATTGATATACACTCAAGAGCCAAAACATTATGACCACCCATACATTTTGCAATGAACTCGCCTGGATGACGTGGAAAGACACGTGATCAGGTGGAAGTGGTATTTAACTGCTGCTGGAGAGTCTGAAGAATCATTCTTTCACTTACTTCTGTGTGATGGGAAAGGCTGCGGATCTAAGCGACTTTGGTAGAGGGCAGATTGTAATGGCTCGAAGGCTCGGAACAAGTATTTCGAAAACTGCAGGTGGAAATGGTATTTAACTGGTATTATGTGGTGGCATTAATCCATGACAAGGCGGGTTGAAGCCGTGTTGCGCGCCAAAGGTGGGCCAACTCGTTATTGACAGGTGGTCGTAAATGTTTTAGCTCTTGAGTGTATATCGATGGTAAATATCTGTATTGATGCTGCATTATTTAAAACGAAGTCTTTTTTTTTATTCTAAAGCAAAATCTGCAATAGCTGAAGGATGACCAAGTGGATATTAATAAGATTAGGTATTATATGACAGTATTTATGAATTTAAGAAATTTTCATTTATTGGATACAAATAAGATCATCTAAGATAAAAATAGAACATATTATTGTTCTTCTGATATGGGAATTGTCATTGAGTGATACAAGCAACTATAAGAGTTAAAATTATGAGTAGTAAAATATATATTTAGTTAGAAGGCTGAATATGATTGAAAGGTTGAGATTACTCAATGTGGATGATTTTACGTTTTCTCCCAAAATAATTGAATAAATTCTGATAAATGTTTATTGATCTCTCCAAGACGCTCATTATGACTACGAAAATAATATTCTATCATTATTAGAGAATAAGTAATAGAAATATGAAGATTAATACATTTCACGCGTTTTAATATTTATTAAAAGAAATAAGAAGAAATGTAATTCTCAAATTAGCTTATGATTGCTATAATTTTGCTTATATTTTGTTTTTTAAATGGGTATTAAGACTTTTGAAAAATGGATAATAATTTTTAAATTAATTGCGAATCGATTATTTTAATGTAGCACAAACATTGTTTCAACACATTTCACAGTGACAAAAAATTAAATTGTGTTAAATTCATACCAAAATAAATTTACAAAACGTACTCTAGGTAAATCTAATCTCTAACTGAACATCTGGAACCAATAGAAGAGTTACTCAGATAAGAATGTCTCGAGTTAATTTAAAGGCAGGCATGTATCAACTTGTATACAGTTTAGAACCTAAGAAAAACCTAAGCATTACTAACAGTACAGTCTTGTGTTACCAGACTTAAATTTGTAGCAACTTCTCCCTTCTCCTTTAATTACTGCACTTAATAAATGGCTTAAATCTGATCATTTGCAACCTTTTTTTTTCTGAAGAATCAAGCTTCATGTTCAATTAAACGATGTTATCCAAGTAAGTGTTCTTACTATTGTTATTCTTTGTTGGTGGATGTTCTAAAAGAATGGTATGTAGGGAAGTGTGGATTCTTTGATGGCGGCGTTTTGTTTACAAAGAGAAACGATTGTACTTTGAAGAATGCCGAAGATAGAAGAATTCTTTTCTGGAATAAATTATCCGTCGTGATTGGAACGTGGTTTCGTCAAACAAAACGTTGTCATTAATTTTGGTCTTTAAAGCATGTTACTTTTTAAAGGAAAGCATTCTTTCCTATGCAATACTTTATCAAACAAATGCAATGTGAAATATGGAAAATTAAAATTCTTCTAAATAAACGAAAGGAAATATTTTAGTGTAAATTTCAGTGTACATTTATTATGCACTATTTAATTTTATAATAGGTAACTGTAGAATAAGCATCATGTAATTTCTTTCAGTACCAAGTTTAAATTTTTAGGAAGTAGTATGTACACCTAAAGAAAATGAAATTGTATAGAAATGACTCACGTTAAGCAAATTTAAACAGTAAGTTTGTATAATTTAAATTGCAATTTTACATTTGAACTGTTATATTGCGTGCATTAGTTAACAAGGAAAAAGCATTTCAATAAATAGAAAACTGCCGATTATGAGGCATTTTTTTCCCCTGAAAAGGATGGTATATTAACGTTTAGTTTGTTTTAAAGCTCTATGGACCTTTTTTGCTCATTTAGGCTAATTCGATCTAGACGTACAGATCAATGTTAATCCGAACCACTAAAAACATCCATGCAATCACTTGGATTCGAACGGGATATATTATTGAGATAGTGAGTTTTTAAGCAAGATTATTTAATTCAAAACTCTAATTAAAACGTAATAAATATTTATCATCATTTTTATATCAATTGTGCATCGAATTTTTTAATGTAGCACAACAATTGTTTCCACACATCTGTCACAGTGACATAAAATGGAAACTGTAGTAGAATTTACACCAAAAACAAATTTACACAAAACGTAAACTAGGTAAATCTAATTTCTTCTCTTCCAACATCTGGATCCAATAAAACAGTTAACTCAGATAAGAATGTCTCGAGTTAATTTAAAAGCAGGCATGTATCAACTTGTTTAGCGCTTTGAAAGAAAACTTCGAGAAACTATGCATTACCAACAGTACAGTCTTGTGTTACCAGAGTGGAGCTTGTAGCAACTTCTCCTTTCTTTCCATCCGATGACTTTAATTACTGCACTTAATAAATAGCTGAAATCTGATCATTTACAATTTTTTATTCTGAAGAATCATTTTTCGTGTGCAATTAAATGGTGGTATCCAAGGAAGGAATACGTACTATTGTTATTCTTTGTTGGTGGATGTTCTAAATGAACGGTATAAAGGGAAGTGTGCATTCTATAACGGCGGTGTTTTGTTTACAAAGGGAAGCGATTGTACTTTGAAGAATGCCGAAGTTCGAAGTATTCTTTTCTGGAATAAATTTTCCGTCGTGATTTGAACGTATTTTGTTGGTTTCGTTGAACAAGACGTTGTTATTACTTTTTGGTCTTTTAAAGCATGTTATTTTTTAAAAGGAAAGCATTCTTTCCTATGCAACACTTTATGAAACAAAAGCAAAGTGAAATATGGAAAATTGAAATGCTGCTAAATAAGTGAAATGAAATATTTCCTTTAAATTCCAGTGTTCATTAATTATGCACTATTTAATTTCATAATCGGTAACTGAAAAATAAACTTTGTGTAATATCTTTCAGTACCAAGTTTAGAAAGAAAGAACAACATGAAATTGTATAGTAACACTTTCCTGACTGGCGTTATGAAAATTTGAACACGTTTGCAAGGTTTGCATTGAATTGAAATTGTAAATTTGCATTTGAACTCTTATTTTGCACGCATTTATTTAGGAGGTAAAATTCATGCAACAATTAGAAAACCGCCCATTACGCGGCGCTTTTTCTTCTGAAATGGATGCTGTGTTAAGAGATAGTATACTTTTAATCAAAATTATTTAATTCATAAATTTTCATTCCAACAGAAATCAATTTTGATTCTAACAGAAATTATAATTTAAAATTATATTATTCTATAATACTTTATTTTTTGAGCATAGGGCATAGAACTGACAATCCTATCCAGTATAAACAAAACATCTCCTGTCTCGAAATCTGCCAGTAGGCAGGCGACCTTGGCCCACCATGAGGCTGTTGCGCCACTGATGAGGATGGTGGTGATGATGACTACTTTTGTGTGGCAAATTTTTGGAGGTTTAGTATGCCTCTCTGGAGGATTTTTAGAGATCCTGAGTAATAGGGGGAGCAGTCAAAGGTCATTGCTCTATATTTGCAAGACAGGGTCTAATGGCCCAGTGGCTAGCGCTCGGTACCACAGGTTTCGGATTCAAATCCCGGCGGTGCCATGGATGCCTGTAGTGGTTCGAATACACTTGTAGGTAGCGGGCTAACATGACCCTAGAGCGTCACAGAGCCCAATCAGACTTCTTCTCACCCACATCATTTCCAAACTGTAAAGGGACAACTCAGCTCTATGCACAGCGATGTAGTGTGGTGTAGTAGTAATAGTAATTAATATATTTGCAAGACGTATTGGAGAAAATCTTAAAAAAAAAGAAGAAAAGAAAGCTACGTGTAGAAACCTGACATGAATATTAAAACCGCCACCAATTTACTCGCTATTATAATTTAAATTTTAGCAGACATCTCCACCTGAACTCTCTTCCGCATTCTATGCTTACAAAATATAACAACATGTCAATATACCTAGACGAAAAATAAAACATATTTTTATGTTAATATTACATTGTTACGAATAAGAATAAAACAATATATATCAAACAAAAAATTATCAGATTATATTTCATGTTAATGGTATTCTCAAATTTCATACACGTACGATTTTGTCAAATGTTTCCTTAAAAGTTCTTCTAAAAATTTATTTAAAGAACATTCTTGGAAAAAAAATAGCAATAAATAACACTCTGGTAAGTGATTCGAAAAAAATTGTTCATTTTTTTTTTTTTAGTTTCGTTTATGACAAAAGAAAAAAAATTTCCATTTTTACAGACGAACATTAAAAAAATTAAATTTGTAGGAAGCGATAAAAATATCCTTTGTCAGTTCTCAGATTTCATGATTAGCATAGGCAAATTGAATATCGATTCACCCTTTTTTCATGAAATTTTATCCACCCACGTTTTCGGAATTAAATTTCTTCTATCAAATATTTTTGCAAATGTGTAAAACATGTTTCATCCATTTGAAAATAAAGTTTCCCTTCTATTGGAATTTTTTTTTTCCAGTGCTTAAAATTAAGTGTACGTTTCATTTAATACAGAGAATGAGAATAAAATACTTCGAAAAATACATAAAATGATAATTTGAAATAGAGTTGAAGTTTGGAATTAATTACTTTTCAACTAAATTATTTATTATATCCTAAAAATAGTTTTTGATATAAGAAACTAGTATCAATGAAGTTAATATATTAATTGTTTTATCATTTAGAAATTAATATAGACCAATTACTAGTGTACCGAAAATAATATATTAATTAATTAATTAATTAAAAAATTTATATATATCAATTACTAGTGCAATGAAAATAATATCTTGATTAAATAGTTAATTATTAATATAGATCAAATACTAGTGTAACGAAATTAATATATTAATTAATTTATTAATTAAAAATTAATATATATCAATTACTAGTGTATTGAAATTAATATCATCACAATAATAAATTATATTATATTAAGATAATGCAGCATATAATTACAGGGCACCTTAGTATTTTGGCAAAGAGTTGTTAAAAATAATAAATGATTGACTTTTTAGACTACTTATATTTTAAAATATTTTAAAAACTTAGTAAATTAAGTAAAAGTTGAAAAAAATGTGCATTATTTTGTTACCTAAAACATTATATTTTTTAAACATTTGGTTACTTAAAACATTACATTATTTTGTTAACTTCAAAAACTAATCAAGTGATTAAATAATGCTAATTTCCTTAAATATTTATTATTTTTTTAATTGATTTAGGAAAAAAATGGATATTATATGCATTTCTTTCAATTGCATATAAATAACAGATAACAACACATTAAATATACAGGGGGATTATAATTCAAGTCAAATATACAGGGTGAATGTAATTCAAGTCCCACTTTCCAAATGTAAAAAAAGAGCCACTCTTCACAATGAGTTTAAATTTGAACTGAAGATACTTGTAGAAGGGGAAAATGGAATGACATCAAAAAAAAAAAAGTTGTAAAAAAAAAGTTCCACCGATTTTTTTCCATCCAATTTGATATGACCTTGCCTTGGTGGATGGGCTTCCCACTAACAGTTTTACAACTTTTGAATGACCTGGAAGTCATTTTTTCCGGTAAAAAAACCGAAACAATAAGGCACATTGAACACTACAATTGGTTTAATGTGCAACTCGTGCTAAATACGCTGTAATTTCGATTCAAAACATCACTGGCAACCGAATTCACTTTCTTTATACCGTTTACAGTGCCATCTATTAATTCACTTTGAAAAGTATTTTGATACCGTACCGTTTCTCCCTTCTTCAAGTATCTTCAGTTCAAATTTGAACTCATTGTGACGAGTGCTTTTTTTTTTTTTACAACATTTTGAAAGTGGAACTTTTAATTATAATCATCTTGTATTAAGGCAATAAATAAATCCATTTTATTAAAATGTGTATGCGATTGATAATTGTATGTTGAAAAACAGTTTATAAACTTTTTAAATCCATTTTGTTTTTTAAAACTTCTACTATATAGAAATTTGCAAAGTACAAAAGTACGTTTGTTAAGTACAAAGTACATTTTAACAAAACGTTACCAGGAAATAGATGGGCCATTATTTTTTTAAATATATTTGAGATTTTTAAGAAATATAACTCACTTTATTAGATGAATTGCAAAATACTGACATTTTATATCAAAATATAAATTAAAATAGTGATCACCTCTTTATTTAAATAAATTTCAATACATTTTTTTTTCAAAAGAGTTATCATTATCATTCTTAAATTAATATTAAACAGTGCATATTTACAAACTAATATAAAAATTATTTTGGTTTTCAAACATTGTATTTTGATCTCATATGAATTTTAAATTGAGAGCTTTCAGTTCTCTATTTACACTGGTTTTTTTTTTCTTAAAGTAGTATATACACTGAAGTGACAAAAGTCATGGGATAGCAATATGTAAATTTTCAGATGGCAGTAGCATCGCGTAGAACAGGCATAAATGCGCAGTGCTTTCGCAGAGCTTTCATTTCTGTTCAAGTTATTCATGTGAAAAGGTTTTGACGTGATGATGACCGCACGACGGGAATTAACAGACTTTGAACGCGGAATGTTAGTTGGAGCTAGACGCATGGGTCATGCCATTTCGGAAATCGTTAGGGAATTCAACATTTCCAGATCCATTGTGTCAAGAGTGTTCCGAGAGTATGAAATTTCAGGCATAACATCCCACCATGGACAGCACAGTGGTCGACCGCCTGCACTTAACGACCGAGACCGGTGACGTCGGTGACCGGTGAGTCGTAAATTCTAACAGACAAGCAACACTGCGTCAAATAACCGCAGAAATCAATGTGGGACGTACAAGGGACTTGTCTGTTAGAACTGTGCGGAAAAATTTGGCTTTCTTGGGCTATTCCAGCAGAGTGCCTTTACTGACAGAACGACATCGCTTGCAGCGACTCTCGTGGGCACGTGAGCATATCGGTTGGTCCCTAGATGAATGGAAAACCGTGGCCTGGTCCGATGAGTCACGATTTCAGTTGGTAAGAGCTGATGGTAGGGTTCGAGTGTGGCGCAGACCCCACGAAGCCATGGACCCAAACTGTCAGCAAGGCACTGTTCAAGCTGGTGGTGGCTCCGTAATGGTGTGGGCAGTTTTTTCATGGCATGGACTTGGTCCTCTGGTGCGACTGGACCGAACATTGACTGGAAACGCTTATGTTCAGCTACTTGGAGATCACTTGCAGCCATTCATGGACTTCATGTACCCAAACAACGATGGGTTTTTTATGGATGACAATGCGCCATGTCACCGGGCCACAACTGTTCGCGATTGGTTTGAAGAACATTCTGGACAATTCCAAAGAATGATCTGGCCACCTAGATCGCCCGACATGAATCCCATCCAGCATTTATGGGACATCATCGAGAGGTCTGTTCGTGCCCAAAATCCTGCACCATCAACGCTTTCACAATTATGGACGTCTATCGAGACAGCATGGCTCAATATTCCTGCAGAAGACTTCCAACGACTTGTTGAGTTCATGCCACGTCGAGTTGCTGCACTTCGCCGGGAGAAAGGAGGGCCGACACGATATTAAGAGGTATCCCATGACTTTTGTCACTTCAGTGTATAATTAAAGATTCGTGAAATGATTCCATTTCTAAGCTGAAAACCCGATAATCGGTTAACATTTTCCATCTTATATCTATTAAATTTATTGTTGTTATTAACGGTCTGATGGCCAATTGGCTAGCGCTCTGACCTTTGGTGCTTCAGGTTCGAATCTTGACGGTGGCATGGATGTTTGTGAGTGGTTCGAATCCACGTTAAAATGTATTCAAGTCTAATTAACCTGAAGTGCGCACAAAATGAGCGTAGAGCGACATTGTTATTAATACAGTTTGGAGGCCCCAAATGATTACAAAAAGGCTCATCGAAGAATATACTGTATGCCAAAAGTCAGTAATGTAAGAAGTCTGTAAAAATGTAGTCTTATGAAACAAAAAAGTATGTCGAAACAATTTTTATGAATTGTAGGCATCATCTTAAAAATAAAAAAAACACAATTTAAAAAAAAAAAAATAAAAACAAGTTTAACAAATCACTTCTAACTTAAAAAAGAAAATTATAATTTATCATCCCATTATTATAAATTGTTTGGTTATAAATAATGAGTTACATTAACGGTTTGATTCTGTAACGTTCATTCAACTTCTAATAAAAAGCTTAGAATATTTCCTCTAATTTAAGCAATTTAGTGTTTCACTGCACTAAATGATATTTTAAAGAAAATTTTACACCTTTTATTTCGTAGTTTATATTTAAATAATTCTCTTAAGCAAATGAGCTAAAATTGGACTTGTTCAAAACATTTAAAATATTTGCAAATAATTGATTGCATAATGAATATGATTTACAGAACACAAAAAGTAGCAACATTCTTTCTTTTTAAGAAATTGCTTCAAGGTAATATTAATGAGTACATTAAAATAAATATGTCTGGAAATAATTTGAATTTCGAAACGCCTCTGTTAAAATGAGAAAGTAGCAGTATTACAAATTCAGATTAGTTCCAGCTATAGTAAAATGAATAATATCTGAAGTAATGCTATTCAAATGATTCATCTGACGAAAATGCAATCTATTCATCTCCGATGCTGTTAACAATTTATTTTGAATAATTTGCAGATTGTAAATAATATGATAACAAAGTAGACTTTTCAATGATTTCATAAGAACATTTATTTTGTTTAAAATCCCGAATTTCAAAGGAAAATGCATTATACATTTACTTAATGTTTTCTATTGAATAATATATACTCAAAGTAAATGATCATATAATAATATAACATTATTTAAAATAATAATTTTTAAATGGAAGAACAAAATTTTTAATCTTATTCCCATAGCAGTAATAAAGGAATTCATTGTTTTTCAAATCAAGAAAATTTATAATTGTTTTGATAGTCTTTGGGCTAATAATAAAATAGAATTATAAAATAAATCAATTAGCTAAAGTTATCGTTCTTCCATAATGTAAGTGATAGTTCTTTTAAATGTTAATAAAGTCGCTGTTGCCAACACCATCAGATTATTCCTATTTGTGATTGTCACAAAGTTAAGCATTAATAAAGGGAGTCATTATTTTTCTAATTCAAGAATTTATCATTGTGTTGATAGATTTTGCGGATAATAATAAAAAATGGAATTATCAAATAAACCAATTAACTAATAAAAAAATGATCGTTCGTCCATAATGGAAATGATAAATCTTTCAAATATTTACAAAGTTACTATTTCCAAAAGCGACAGATTATCCATGTTTTTCACTGTCACATAGTTAAGTAATATTAAAGGAAATCATTGTATTTTTTTAATCAACGAATTTATAATTGTGCCGATAGCTTTTGGACTAATAATAAAATAGAATTTGCCAGTAAACCAAATAACTAAAAACACTTTATTGCTTTTCGTAAAAAGAAATGATATGTCTTTCCAATATTAGCAAAGCCTCTATTTTCAACACCCTCAGGGTATCCCTATTTGTCATTATCACATAGTTAAGCATTAACAATTTTAATTATTGTTTTTCAAATCTAAGAATTTATCATTGTGCTGATAGTTTTTGGGCTAATAATAAAATAGAATTTGAGAATAAACCAGTTAACTAAAAAATTGTTATAGTTCTTCCATAATGGAAGAAATAAACCTTTCAAAAATTAACAAAACCACTTTTGCCAACGCCGTCAGATGATATCTGTCACTGTCACATAGTACTATTTACAACTGACGTATCTTTAGAAACATTTTTTAGCACAAAAATTTATTGCCGCCAAAATTGCTTATAACCACCGCCAATTAGAATTTCTTTTCCCGTATCTGCATAAACAAAGTTGTTCTATTGTATTAAACTAAAAAGCATTTTTGTTTTAACATTATGCAAACATGTATAACTATTGTAAACAAAATAATAATTAGTTTTACTTTAAACGTTAATTAATTGAAATTTTTATATTCTTCAAGTTTTATAAAGACAATTTCCTGATGATAATGATTCCAAGACATCAATTTTTCCAACCTAATCGATAATGGATGATTTTAATTACTCTTTTTTTTTTACCGTAAACAAGTGATTTGCCTATAAATAATTTCGATTTTCATGGCCCAGCTTAATGGAAAAAAAAAAAGGATATTTTTCAAAACTTGTTTTACGATAAAGTTGACAGAGAAGAATAACCCGTTTTCGATGAAAAGACTGAACGGGCAATCAATTCTTTCACTTAAACATTCAAGATGGAAGAGTGCGGTTTTTAATTAAAAACTCTAAGTGCCTTGCCGTGTGTTTTAAAGGGTATTTACTTTCGAGTTACGCTCGATTGGGAAGACTGTTTTTTTTCACCTTCGTTGGCTCGTTTATCATTATTTATTCTGGGCATGTCTCAAGAAATTTTATTTTAAACCGTCAGTGTATTAAAGGTAGATTTTCTGATGAATAGAATAAGAACCACCTTAAAGTAAATATCGTATAAGGTACGGATAGCAATTTCAAGGGTAGGTACAGAAATAATTTATTTGTATATCTGTGAATGGCAACGGAGATATGAACGCATGTAAACCAAACAGGAGAAATTCAAGCTTTATTTTTATTTTTGATTTATATTCGTGAATTTAAGTTAAAATGTAGAACTTCAAAACTTGTTTTAAAGGATATATATTTATATATATATAGTAAATATGACTATTCACAAATTCATATACCAATAGTCGTATTGATAAAGTTTGGGAACTTTGGCAATTGTATGTATATATCATCATCATTGGCGCAACAGCACCATGTTGGGCCAAGTCCATCTGTCTGCTGGCAGATTTCGAAATATGAGATGTCTTCTTTTTTTTTTTTTTTTTACGGGTAGGGTTGTCAGCCCTACGCCCAACACTCTACAGTCATGTTAGACTGGGACCTACACAGTTTAAAGTGGATTCCGAACCACAACAAGCACTCATGGCACTGCCAGGACTCGAACCCGAAACCTGTGGTACCGAGCGCCAGTCACTGTCCATTGAGGCCTATACATATATATACATATTTGTACGATTGATGAATAGTTTTTCGAACTTTATCAGTGAACATTTTTAAATATTTTCCAGTAAAAAATATATACTTTTGATATATATATTTATATAAATACTTTATGTATATTCTTAATATATATACTTTTGATAAAATTAGCAGTCTACAGATAAACATTATGCGACTATTGTTGTAAGAATATGTAAGTTATCATTTTTCCTATATATAAATATCCCATTTAATAGAAGGTTTGAAGTTCTACATTTTAATTTAAATTCACGAATGTAAATCGAAATTCAAAAATACTCTAATTTATTTTGTTTGGTTTGCTTTAATTCATATCTCTGTTGCCATTCACAGGTATATATATGAATTATTTTCATAGCTATCCATACCTTACACGATATTTACTTTGCGGTGGTTCTTATTCTATTCATCAGAAAATCTACCTTTAATACACTGACGGTTTAAAATAAAATTTCTGAGACATGCCCAGAATAAATAATGATAAACGAGCCAACGAAAGAGAAAAACACAAAGTCGTCCCAATCGAGCATAACTCTAAAGTAAATACCCTTTAAAACACACAGCAAGGCACTTAAAGTTTTTAATTAAAAACTGCACTCTTCCACCTTGAATGTTTAAGTGAAAGAATTGATTGCCCGTTCAGTCTTTTCATCGAAAACGGATTATTCTTCTCTGTCAACTTTATCGTAAAACAAGTTTTTGAAAAATATCCTTTTTTTTTTTTTCCATTAGCTGGGCCATGAAAATTGAAATTACTTATAGGCAAATCATTTGTTTACGGTAGAAGTAAAATGAGTAATTAAAATCATCCATTATCGAATAGGTTTCGAAAAATTGATGTCTTGAAATCATCATCGTCTTTATAAAACTTGAAGAATTAAAAAGTTCAATTTAATAATGTTTAAAGTAAAACTTATTATTATTTTGTTTGCTATCTTTATACATGTTTGCATAATGTTAAAACAACAATGATTTTTAAGGTTATTATAAGTAGAACAATTTCGTTTATGCAGATAAGGGAAAAGAAATTTTAATTAGCAGTTAGTTATAAACAATTTTGGAGGGTAATAAATTTTTGCCCAAAAATTGTTTCTAAAAATCATCATTTATAGATAGTACTATGTGACAATGACAAATAGGTATAATCTGATGGTGATAATAGTAGTTTTGTTAATTTTGAAAGATTTATTACTTCCATTATGGAAGAACGATAACTTTTATTAATTAATTGGTATATTCGCAAATTCTATTTTATTATTAGCTCAAAATCTACCGGTATTATAAATTCTGAGATTTAAAAAAAATAATAATAATAATTTCCGTTATTAATGCTTAACTATGTGACAATGACAAATAGAGATATTCTGACGGTGTTAGTAATACCGGTTTTGTTAATATTTGAAAGATTTATCACTTCTATTACGAAAAAGAGATATTTAGTTAATTGGTTTATTCGAAAATTCCTATTTATTATATTAGCCCAAAAGCTATGAGCACAATTATAAATTCGGGGGATTTGAAAAACAATGATTTGATTTATTAATACTTAAACAATGGCAGCTAGGGATAATGTGACGGTTCTGGAAATAGAGGCTTTGTTATAAATTTGAAAGACTTATCGCTTCCATTATTGAAGAACGATAACTTTTATTAGTTAAAAGGGTTATTTGATAATTATATTTTATTATTAGTTCAAAAATTATCAGCACAATGATAAATTCTTAGATTTGTAAAACAGTGATTTTCTTTATTAATATTTAACTGTGTGACAATAACAAATAAGGAAAATCTGACGATTTGGAAATAGAGGATTTGTTAATTTTTGAAATACTTATCACTTCCATTACGGAAAAGCGATAATTTTTATTAGTTAATTGGTTTATTTGATAATGTTTTGGTCTGAATTTGTTTATTCGCAAATTCTATTTGATTATTAGTCCATAAACTATTAGTACTATATAAATTCGAGGATTAGAAATACAATGGTTTTCTTTATTAATCCCTAACAGCATCGGAGTTGAATAGATTGCATTTTCGTGAGATGAAACATTTGAATAACATTATTTATTTCCGATATTATTCATTTGACTATAACTGTAACTAATCTGAATTTGTAATCCTGCTACTTTCTCATTTTAACAGAGGCGTTTCGAAATTCAAATCATTTCCAGGCATATTTATTTTAAGGTTCTCGTTAATAATATCCTGAAGCAATTTATTAAACAAAAATAATGCTGCTACTTTTTTTGTGTTCTGTAAATCATATTCATTATGCAATCAATTATTTCCAAATATTTTAAATGTTTTGAACAAGTCCAATATCGATGTTTTCGTGATGATTAAATTTTAGCTCATTTGTTTAAGAAATTATTTAAATATAAACTACGAAATAAAAGATGTTAAATGTTCTTTAAAATACCATTTATTATAGTGAAACACTAAATTGCTTAAATTAGAGGAATTATTCTAAGCTTTTTATTAGAAATTGAATGAACATTACAGAATCAGTCGGTTAATGTAACTCATTATTTATAACCAACAATTCATAATAATGGGATGATAAATTATAATTTTCTTTAAGTTTTTACGCCAGGAGTAATTTGTCAAACTTGTTTTAATTTTTTATTGCATTTCTGCCTTTTATTGTTAAGATGATGCCGACAATTTATAAAAAATGTTTCGACATATATTCTTTCGTCATAAAACTTACATTTTTATAGACTTCTTACATAACTTCTGGTATACATTGTTTTCTCCAATCAACCTTTTTGGAATTACTTGGGATCTCCAAATTTTGCTAAAAACGATAAATTGTTCAACACATTTAGTTTGATATGTCGCTATACGGTCATTTTGTGCACACTTCAGACTAATTAGACCGGAACCTACAGTTTAAAGGGATTCGAACCACTCACAAACATCCATGCCACCGTCAAGATTCACACTTGAAGCCTGTGGTACCAATGGCCAGAGCGCTATCCAATTGGCCATCAGACCGCTAACAACAACAATAAATTTAGTAGATATAAGATGGAAAATTTTAACTGAGTATCGGGGATTTCAGTTTAGAAGTGGAATCCTTCCACGAATCCATAATTTAAATTTTTTAAATGTGTTAAATATTCTAGGTTTCTAATTGCATGTATGTGGTGTTTGTGAATGATGTGTAAATAAAACAGCGAGTCTCCAACCTGTGTCTTAAATATTCCAACCCAACCCACCCAGTTACAATCTGGCTGCCCAACCTGCACATGACAATGATAGATTTATGAAAATTATAACTAATAATAATAAAAATATTTTTATATATTTGTACAGAAAATATAAACAAAACTCTCTTGACTGTTTATGTGAGTGGTTTTATTTCTACTAATTTCACAATTATAGAATATTTCCGTTTTTGAATGCAATGACGACAACAGATGTATATCAGAACTTTAACTCCCTTTTACTCTAGATGCACATGTAGCAAGCAGTGTAAAAATACATTCAGTGTTATTAACTGGAAACATGAAGCAACTAGTCGTGTGGAATGGCAAAAAGTCTTGAAGAAGGCAGTATCCTTCAAGGACTATGTAGCACCAATGATGATGAAGAAATATTATATATATTATCTTTTTATTTATTAGATAAAAGAAAGTATATGCATGCATAAATTCTTACTATTTAACAATTTAAAATTGTAATAAAAATAGAGATTTATGTTATGTTTTTACTCTGGCAGTTATTTGCAATTTTAAATAAAACTTGCTTGTCTTTTGATAGTCGGCACTAGTATCTATGATATGAAAACATCTTAAATATATTTTTTTTTCATAAAATTTTTTTTATGTAGTTAAGTAATTACAAGTGGAAGAAAAAAATTGCGTAAGGAAACTTTGTATTATTAAATAATAAATTTAAATATTAAAATTACATTGAAATAAAGTAAAGTTTTTGATCTTTTATTATAGTTATGATTACAAAGAATATTATCTGAAGATTCTGTAATACCACAGTGAAGTGTCTAAACTGTTTATTTTCGAGTAATTAGTTTCTCTCAAAATTTTTGCTTGATTAATTATTTTTGTTTTCAATGTAATAGTAAAATAAACGCAAATCACTATTATTAATATGATTTATTAAATAGTTTTTGTCGTCCGATATCGATCGATAAAAAAAACGTTATGCAAAAACTCTCTGTTGTCTTTTTATTTTGCCTATACATGATGTTTTGATGAGAAATTTTAAGAAGGCCAAGTCAGAAAAATTCTCATTTAAACATGACGCATAGGTAACATGGAAGAACAATAACCATTTTAAGATCTCCAGACAAGAACGATTTATTCGTGATTCAGAAAGAATGGTTCAATTTAGATGTTGATTCAGAAGATATAGTTCAGTATGTCTTAATTCAGAAAGTGGGGTTCATGATTCATAAAGTATTGTTCAGTGTAAATATTGATTCAAGAAGTTATAATTCAGTGTAAAACTTGATTCAAGAAGTTATGGTTTAGTGTAAGTCAAGATTCAGAAGTTATGGATCAGCGTAAGTCTTGATTCAGAAAGTGTGGTTATGGTTCAGTAAAAATCTTGATTCCAAAAGTGTGGTTCTTGATTCAAAAATATCGTTAAGTGTAGATTTTGATCCAGAAGTTATGATTTAATTAAGTCTTGATTCAGAAAGTAGAGAGAACTTGGATCGTTAACATATACAGTAAAAATCAGAGACAAAAACATTCACCAACAATATATTATCTTACTGAAATTTTTTGTTTATTGATAAAACTAGTTGAAGGATTTAAATTTTATAAACTTGTAAGCGATTCTTTAGTATCAATATTTTCCACCATTTGAAAAAAGGATAGTTTTCGTTTCAGCCACAATACGGCAAAATTTCCTCTTATTTTGTGAAAGTAAAGATGGTGCAATTCTCACCATTCTTGAAAGAATAGCATCGTGTGATTTTGACATTTGGCAGAGAAAGCAAAGTTTATATTGCCTCTGCATTTATTTTTATATTGCCATACACTTCCAAGTTGTTCTACGAAACTCAATATTTGAAATAGAATAAAGCCTACAGATTTTGCTGTAATACGATAAGCTTTCTCTCAAAAATCTTTTCCATTTTACCGTAACTTGTTTTGCAAACATATCGTCCAAAACAAAAGTTCTGAATGGAGAAATAAAAGAAACAGACTTCAGGAGTGCGATTTCTAGGGAGGATAATATGTTTATATTGACACAAGAACTCGCAAATATTTTCTCTCTCTGAAGACATTTTCGGGATATGATACCAGCAGAAAGCACTGGGAATTCGATACTGTTCTCTCTAATATAAATGCACGTAAAAACTAAAGATAAACTTTAAAAAAAAGAACGTGGAATAGCGTATTATTTTCTATGCATCGGACGTTATTTTTTTTTTTTGCACTATTGCCATCTAAGAATATAAATTTTTCAAAAGATATTAAAGACGTCATCTATTTTCATGTAAATACAAACGACATTCAAATAAAATACACTCTCTTTGATCTTCGACTGCTGCAGTGATCCCAGAGAACATTATCTAGTGAAAAATAGAAGACAAAATTGATTTCATTTTCTCCTGATTTTCTTTTCTCCAAATTTTATTCCCTCTGTTGTAAAGTTCTTCTTTTTTTCTGTATGTATCTGTATATTTTCGAAATATCGTTTCTTTTTTTTTGTTGGGACCTTCTTTTCTTTTGAATAGCTAGGATTGTGGAATCATCCCATGCTACTCGTTTATTATGGGATTTCATTCAATATGTCAGTTTTTTTTTTGTTCGTTTTTATATTGCAATTTTCCTTTGAAAAAAAAATCGTTTATATATGGAAATCAAACTTTTATTTAAAAATGTTTAAAAATAAAACTTTAATTAAAAGTCAAAATAAAATAAGTTTTACTTAAATAATAAAATAAAGTGTTACTTAAATAATAAAATAAAGTGTTACTTCAATAATAAAATAAAGTGTTACTTAAATAATAAAATAAAGTGTTACTTCAATAATAAAATAAAGTTTTTACTTTTAAATAAAGTTAAGCTTAAGTTTAACTTTATTTAGTTTAACTTTATTGAAAAAGTTATTTGTTTAACTTTTATTATTATGTATTAAAGTAAAACTTTAATAAACTTAAATTGTTTTTCAAAAAATAAAAATGTTAAATAAAGTTTTTTTAAAGTAATAAAGTGTAAAAAAAGTAATAAAGTTAAAAAATAACGTAAAAAAATAAAATTGAAAAAAATTAAAAATAAAGTTTTACTACAAAAAAAAATAAATTTAAAAAATAATTTTTACGTTTAATATGTTGATTTTCTGATGATAGGTAAACATGAATTTATAAAAGAGAAAAAAATAACATTGTCGATAGTTATAAAAGTAAATCTAGCTAAAAAGGTTTCTGAATAAGATATCATTTCAATTTTTTTACGAATACGATTTAATTTCTTATAAAAATTTTTACGTTTTAAATAGATTTCTCCTTTGAAAAAAGTAGATTAATTTATGAGAATCAATCTTTTTATTTCAGAGCATTCTGTTTTACTTTTTAATAAGTTAATTTTTCATGATTAATAAACATGAATTTATAAAAGAAAAAAATATCATTGTCTATAGCTATAAAAAGTAAATCTAACTAAAAATAGTTTTATGAAATTAAATGCGTATTTATATTTTTGTCATTCTTGAAATTTTATGAATATATTAAATTTAAATATAAAGGCAATAGCATTTTTAATTTGATGCTTTTATGTATTTTACTAATGTAGTTTACTAGTGTACTTATTTCTTATGTCCTTTTTTTTTCTTTTTATATCGATTCTCGTCTGAAAAAAAAAAAAAGATTAATTTTGAAAATAAATAGTTTTATTTTTAAAATATGGTGTGTTACTTTTAAAATTGCTTTAATATGTTATTTTTATGATGATAGGCAAACTTGAATCTTGCAAAGAAAAAAAAAAATTATCACTGACGACAGTTATAGATTGTAAATTTATCTAAAAATGGTTTCTGAAATAAATGCTTCTCTCAATTTGTCTTTTTTGCAATTTTCTGAATGCACTAAACTTAAAAATAAAGGCCAATAACCTTTTTTTTTAATTTATTTGCGGAATATGTATTTACAAAAATATAACTAATGTAGTTACTAAAATCTACAAGAAAGGTCTTTTTCTTAAAGGAAGATGATTTGCATAAATTTTTTTCGGATATCCTATAAATATTTAAACGTGATCCAGAGATGATTATCTAGTAAAAAATAGAAGACGAAAATGATTTTATTTTTATCATATCCATTTCACTTTCTCATCACCCAACCAAACATAATTATTAAAATAAGGTGCAACATATTTTTATCAATGCTAAAACTGAACGCTCAGAGACATTTTTTGTTACAAATTTAAATAAATTTAATTAGTTGAAAACCACAAAAATGACAATTATTGCCAAAATAGAATGAGAAATTGTTTTTACATTGGAGTGGTTATTTTATGAAATCGTTACTTTAATAAATCAAAGTGAAAAATCATCTATCAAAAACTAATTCCTTTAGAAAGACATTTGGGATCAAATATCTCCTATATTATATTCATTTCAACATGCTCTTCGGCCAGAATGTATCGTATTCTGACAACTTCTGACTGTTTTTATCCACTGAAATTCACTAGACAAATTGAGCTCGCTAATGGATCAAGTTCTCTAACTGACAGCAGACTCATTTTATTGCTGCAGAGAAGTAATAGTTAACGAAAAAGAAGTAAAAAAGACTTTTCGAAGGGCACGATAAAGTCAATAAATTTTCAATTACTGTACATTCAGACTTGCTTAGTTTTGAATGACGTGAATCTTAGACTTTTATGCCAAAATGTAGACAGACCACTTAATATACAACAGGTATTTTAGCGTATTCCCATTTCGTTATAAATAGTTAAAAGCAGTTATGGAGAAGAAAACTAACCCTAAAAACAAGTTTTGTACATTAACATTCGGTGGCTACATTTTAAGGTGGCCTAGATTTTAATTACAATAAGGTGTAAAATTCAAATTTTGTCTACTATTTTAAAATATTTAAAGAACTGGCAGCCAACTATACAGATAAATAACACAAACCATGCAAAAATAATTGTTTTAGTACTTTTTAATTTTAAAAATTCAAATGGAGATAAAATCATAAACACATTTTTGAAAATTTATTAAAATCATTAACCACAAGTACGATAATTTTTAATATATAGTTAGCTAATACAAGAAAAATTTTTTAATTGTGTGAATTCAATTTTCAAAGAGAATTATATTGAAATTATACTTCAAACGCTTTTAAATTTTTTTTTTTTTTTATAAATTAAATAACAAAAAAATCAGAGAAATATGAAAATTATTGCTTTGTATAACAATTATTAAGCAGAAGTATTGTTGTGCAGTTGTGCACAAACATAAGCGCCAAAATAAATTAAAGCACTTGCAGAAGCAAATTTAAATGAATAAAACCACGTAAGTACGATATTTTTTTTTATATACAAACGGTAGCCTAAAAATAAACAAGATTGTTTTTTTAATTATATGAATTCAATTTCCCCAAAGTAGAATTATTTTTTAGAATTATTGATTCAAAAGTTTTAAGAGTTTTCTGCAAATGAAATTAAATAACTCTCAGAAATATGAAGACAATTGCTTTGTATAAACAAGTTATTAAGCAGAAGTAAGTTTTTTTTGCACAAACTTAAATTAAGCACACCTTTGCTTATTGAAATTAACATTGAGTCATTAGCATCTTCTTTGTTCTTCTCTGAAACATTTTAACAAATTTGAGTGCTCATCATTAAAAAACAACTTTGATTGTAACATATTTTTGAATACAAAAATAAAATCAACTCACTGCATATGCCACCACATACAGGAGAAGCACTAATCAAATTTTCATATTCATCCTTCCACTGCACTTTGTTTATTCACAACAATTATTTAGTCCACCTTAATAAATCCATATTTTTCATCAGTACCAAGGAGAGGATTTTATAATTTTTATCACTTCAAAAGAAAGACATGTCTGAACACAAAAGAACCATAACAAGACCAATAACTGCTTCCTTTTTTGGCCCTGGGCGGGGACCACTTGTTTTTTAATTAGATCTACGCAATGGAGCGTTGATGGGCAAGGGAAAAGTCTCGGGGCACGTCTTATTCAACGTTTGTTTGTGCACCAGAGAATGCTTCTGTGCAAAGAGCCAAAATACGCCGAATTCCACCCCAAATTGTTCTCTAAGCGTTTGTTACTATTGCCGAGATTCTAGGGATCGGGAATTGATTGGCTTGGGAATGGTTTGGGCTGTTATCGCTGTAAGGATTGCAGCACATTATTGTTCTGTGTTGTTGTCAAGATTGCTGAGAACTGTGGTGCCTTTATTTTTGTTTGGATTTTTCATATGGATTTGTATTTTTAATTTAAAACGTCGTAAATGAATAGCAATGGAGACATACATTAAACACCATATTAATTTTCATTCCATTATTTATAAAGATTTGTTTTATACTATCTTAATTATAAATATATTTCTTAAATAGGAGGAAATATTATGTATTGCTTATTGTTATTAATTATTATCCCCAGAACATGATGAAATTGTTGATAAATTCAGCCTGAAAGCTTCAATTCGATTTATAAAAGTTGAATGCTGTTACCACATCAATTTGCAATAAACATTTTGTGGTGGTATATAAGGTATTTACTTTTCGAGTTAGGCTCGATTGGGAAGATTTCTTTTTTTTTTTTTTCCGTCCGGGGCTCGTTTATCATTATTTATTTTGGGCATGCGTCAGAAATTTTATTTTTAAACCTGTCAATGTATTAAAGGTAGATTTTCTTATGAATAGTATAAGAACCACCTTAAAGTAAATATCATCGTATAAGGTATGGATAGCAATTTCAAGAGTAGGTACTGAAATAATTTATTTGTGTATCTGTGGAATGGCAATAGAGATATGAACGAATGTAAACCAAACAAGAGAAATTAAGAATATTTTTGAATTTTGAATTATGCATTCGTGAAATTAAAAATTAAATGTAGAAAACTAAAACTTGTTTTAAAAGGGTACACATATATAGTAAAATGACGTTTCTGAATTCTATAACAATAGTCGATCGTATATAGCTGTAACGATAAAACAGACTTCCCTAATCGAGCAACATAACGAAAGTAAATACCCTTAAAACACACGGCAAGGCACTTAGGGAGTTTTTAATTAAAAACCGCACATCTTCCTTGAATGTTTAAGTGAAAGAATTGATTGCCCGTTCAGTCTTTTCATCGAAAACGGGTTATTCTTCTCAATCTTTATGGTAAAACAAGTTTTTGAAAAATATCCTTTTTTTCCATTAGCCAGGCCATGAAAATGAAATTACTCATAGGCAAAATCATTTGTTTACGATAAAAGTAAAACGAGTGATTAAAATCATCCATTATCGATTAGGTTTCGAAAATTGATGTCTTGAAATCATCATCGTCTTTATAAAACTTGAAGAATTAAAAGTTCAATTTAATAATGTTTAAAGTAAAACTTATTATTATTTTATTTGCTTTTCTTTATACATGTTTGCATAATGTTAAAAACAAAAAATGATTTTTAAAGGTTATTATAAGTAGAACAATTTTGTTTATGCAGATAAGGGAAAAGAAATTTTAATTAGCTGTTAGTTATGAACAATTTTGGCGGGTAATAAATTTTTGTCCCAAAAATTGTTTCTAAAAAATCATCAGTTATAGATAGTACTGTGTGACAATGACAAATAGGTATAATCTGATGATGGTAATAGTAGTTTTGTTAATTTTTGAAAGATGTATTACTTCCATTATGGAAGAACTATAACTTTTATTAGTTAATTGGTATATTCAGCAAATTCTATTTTATTATTAGCTCAAAATCTATCGCCGGTATTATAAATTTGAGATTTCAAAAAAAAAAAATAGTAATAATAATAATTTCCGTTATTAATGCTTAACTATGTGACAATGACGAAATAGAGATATTCTGACGGTGTTAGTAATACCGGTTTTGTTAATATTTGAAAGATTTATTACTTTATGACGGAAAAGAGATATTTAGTTAATTGGTTTATTCGAAAATTCTATTTTTGTTATATTAGCCCAAAGCTATGAACACAATTATAATTCGGGGATTTGAAAAACAATGATTTGATTTATTAATACATAAACAATGGCAGCTAGGGATAATATGACGGTTCTGGAAATAGCGGCTTTGTTATAAATTTGAAAAGACTTATCGCTTCCATTATTGAAGAATGATAACTTTTTATTAGTTAAAAAGGGGTTATTTGATAATTATATTTTATTATTAGTTCAAAATTATCAGCACAATGAAAAAATTCTTAGATTTGAAAAACAGTGATTTTCTTTATTAATATTTAACTGTGTCAAAGCAATAACAAAATAAGGAAAATCTGACGATTTTGGAAATAGCGGATTTGTTACAGAAATCACTTCCATTACGGAAAAGCGATAATTTTTTATTAGTTAATTGGTTTTATTTGATAAGGTTTTGGTCTGAATTTGTTTATTCGCAAATTCTATTTGATTATTAGTCCATAAACTATTAGTGCTATTTAAATTCGAGGATTAAAATACAATGGTTTTCTTTATTAATCCTTAACAGCATCGGAGTTGAATAGATTGCATTTTCGTGAGATGAAACATTTGAATAACATTATTTATTTCCGATATTATTCATTTTGACTATAACTGGAACTAATCTGAATTTGTAAATCACACTACTTTCTCATTTAACAAGAGGCGTTTCGAAATTCAAATCATTTCCAGGCACATATTTATTTTAAGGTTCTCATTAATGATATCCTGAAGCAATTTATTAAACAAAATAATGTTACTTTTTTTGTGTTCTGTAAAAATCATATTCTCATTAGCATCAATTATTTCCGAATATTTTAAAATGTTTTGAACAAGTCAATATCGATGTTTTCGTGACGATTAAATTTTAGCTCATTTGTTTAAGAGAATTATTTAAATATAAACTACACATGAAATAAAAGGTGTAAAATGTTCTTTAAAAATACCATTTATTATAGTGAAACACTAAATTGCTTAAATTAGAGGAATTATTCTAAGCTTTTTATTAGAAATTGAATGAACATTACAGAATCAATCCGTTAACTCATTATTTATAACAAGAACAATTTTATAAGAACAATAACCATTTTAAGATCCCCATTACAAGAACGATTTATTCGTGATTCTGAAAGAATGGTTCAATGTAGATGTTGATTCAGAAGTTGTAGTTCAGTGTTTCTTAATTCAGAAGGTGGGGTTCTTGATTCATAAAGTATTGTTCTGTGTAAATATTGATTCAGAAGTTATGGTTTAGTGTAAGTCAAGATTCAGAGTTATGGATCAAAGCGTAAGTCTTGATTCAGAAAGTGTGGTTACAGTTCAGTAAAAATCTTGATTCAAAAGTGTGGTTCTTGATTCAGAAAATATCGTTAAGTGTAGATTTTTGATCCAGAAGTTATGATTTAATTAAGTCTTGATTCAGAAAGTAGAGAGAACATGGATCGTAAACATATACAGTAAAAATCAGAGACAAATACATTCACCAACAAATTATAATCTTACTGAAATTTTTTATTTATTGGATAAAACTAATTGAAGGATTTAAATTTTATAAACTTGTAAACGATTTTAGTATCAATATTTTCCACCATTTAAAAAAAAGGATGGTTTCCTTTCAGCCAAACCCAATAATACTGCAAAATTTCCTCTTATTTTTGTGAAAAGTAAAGATGAGCGTTTTCAATTCTCACCATTTCTTGAAAGAATAGCATCGTGTGATTTTGATATTTGGCAGAGAAAGCAAAGTTTATATTGCCTCTGCATTTATTTTTTTTATTGCCATACACTACCGAGTTGTTCTACGAAACTCAATATTTGAAATAGAATAAAGCCTACGATTTTTTGCTGTAACGATATACTTTATCTCCAAAAATCTTTCCATTTTACCGTAACTTGTTTTTGCAAACATATCGTCCAAAAATAAAAGTTCTGAATGGGAGAAATAAAAGAAACAGACATCGGAGTGCGATTCCCAGGGAGGATAATATGTTCATATTGACACAAGAACTCGCAAATATTTTTCTCAGAAGACATTTTCTGGATATGATACCAGCAGAAAGCACTGGGAATTCGATACTGTTCTCTCTAATATAAATGCACGTAAACTAAAGATAAACTTAAAAAAGAGTCAGAACGTGGAATAGCGTATTATTTTCTACGCATCGGACGTTCTTTTTAACACGCTATTGCCATCTAGAGAATATAAATTTTTCAAGGATATTAAAGACGTCATCTATTTTATGTAAATACAAACGACATTCAAATAAAATACACTCTCTTTGATCATCGACTGTTGCAGTGATCCCAGAGAATATTATCTAGTGAAAAATATAGTAAGGCAAAATTGATTTCATTTTTCTCCTGATTTTTCTTTTTCTCCAAATTTTATTCCCTCTGTTGTAAGTTCTTTTTTTTTTTTCTGTATCTGTATATTTTCGAAATATCGTTTCTTTTTTGTTGGACCTTCTTTTTCTTTTGAATAGCTAGGATTGTGGGAATCATCCCATGCTACTCGTTTATTATGGGATTTGATCTCAATATGCAGTTTTTTTTGTTCGTTTTATATTGCATTTTCCTTTGAAAAAAAAGTCATTTATATATGGAAATCAAACTTTTTTTTAAAATGTTTAAAATAAAAACTTTAATTAAAAAGTCAAAATAAAATAAAAAGTTTTACTTAAATAATAAAATAAAGTGTTACTTAAATAATAAAATAAAGTGTTACTTCAATAATAAAATAAAGTTTTACTTTTAAATAAAGTTAAACTTCAGTTTATTTTTATTTAGTTTAACTTTATTGAAAAAGTTATTTGTTTAACTTTTTTATTATTATGTATTAAAGTAAAACTTTAATAAACTTAAAAATTTTTTTTTTCAAAAAAAAAAAATTTAAAATAAAGCTTTTTACTTTTTAATATTTAAAAAAAAAAAGTGTTAAATAAAGTTTTTAAAGTAATAAAGTTTAAAAAAAAAAAAAAAAGTAAAAATAAAAAAAATAAAATTGAAAAAAAAATAAAAATAAAAGTTTTACTACAAAAATAAATTTAAAATAATTATTATTTACGATTAATATGTTAATTTTCTGATGATAGGTAAACATGAATTTATAAAGAGAAAAATAACAATGTCGATAGTTATAAAAAAGTATATCTAGCTAAAATGTTTCTGAATACGATATCATTTAGAATTATTTTATGACTACGATTTAATTTCTTATAACATTTTTTTGGTTCGTTTTAAATAGATTTCTCTTTTGAAAAAGTTGATTAATTTATGAGAATCAATCTTTATTTCAAAATATTCTGTGCTACTTTTTAATATGTTAATTTTTTCATGATAAAAACAAGAATTTATAAAGAGAAAAAAAAATCATTGTCTATAGCTATAAAAAGTAAATCTAACTAAAAATAGTTTTATGAAATTAAATGCGTATTTACATTTGTCAGACTTGAAATTTTATGAATACATTAAATTTAAATATAAAGGCAATAGCATTTATAATTTGTTGCTTTTTATGTATTTTACTAATGTAGTTTACTAGTGTAGTCATTACATATCTCATTTTTTTTTTTTTGATCTCGATTCTCGTCTGAAAAAAACCAGATTAATTTATGAAAATAAATCGTTTATTTTAAAATATGGTGTGTTACTTTTAAAATTGCTTTAATATGTTATTTTATGATGATAGGCGAACCTTGAATCTGTAAAGAGAAAAAAAATTATCACTGTCGATAGTTATAGATTGTAAATTTATCTAAAAATGGTTTCTGAAATAAATGCTTCTCTCAATTTGTCTTTCTTGCAATTTTCTGAATGCACTAAACTTAAAAATAAAGGTCAATAACCTTTATAATTTATTGCTTAATATGTATTTACTAAAATATAACTACTGTAGTTACTAAAATCTACAAGAAAGGTATTTTTTTTCAAAGGAAAATGATTTGCATAAAATTTTTTTCGGATGTCATATAAATATTTAAACGTGATCCCTGAGATTATTATCTAGTAGACAATAGAAGACGAAGTGATTTCATTTTTATTATATTCATTTTACTTTGTCATCACCCACGAAAACATAATTATTAAAATAAGGCGTAACATATTTTTATCAATGCTAAAAATGAACGCTCAGAGACATATTTTTTGTTACAAATTAAAATAAATTTAATTAGTTGAAAACTACAAAAAAAAATGACAATTATTGTCAAAATAGAATGAGAAATTGATTTTACATTGGAGTGGTTCTTTTTATGAAATCGTTACTTTAATAAGCCAAAGTGAAAAATCATCTATCAAAAACTAATTCCTTTAGAAATGACATTTGGGATCAAATATCTCCTATATTATATTCATTTCAACATGTTAATCGCCCAGAATGTATCCTATTCTGACAACTTCTGACTATTTTTATCCACTGAAATTCACTAGACAAATTGAGCTCGCTAATGGATGAAGTTCTCTAACTGTCAGCATTTTATTTATTACTCATTTTATTGCTGCAGAGAAGTAATAGTTAACGAAAGAAGTAAAAGACTTTTCGAGAACACGAGAAAGTCAATAAATTTCCAATTACCGTACATTCAGACTTGCTTGGTTTCGAATGACGTGAATCTTAGATTTTATGCCGAAATGTAGACAGACCTTAATATACAACGAATTGCAATTAGCGTATTCCCATTTCGTTATAAATAGTTAAAAGCAGTTATGAAGAAAACTCAGTTAAAAACAAGTTTTGTACAATTAACAGCCTAGTGTACATTTAAAAGGGCCTTCAGATTTTAATTAAAATATATTTAAAATTCAGAATTTATTCCTTTTTGAAACTATTTAAAGATGAAGCAGCTAACTATACAGATAAATATCACAAACCATGCAAAAATAATTGTTTTAAATAATTTTAATTTAAAAAATTCAAATGGAGGTAAATCATAAACACATTTGCTTATATAGTATGAAATATATTAAAATCATTAACTACAAGTATGATAATTGTTTTAACGAAATAACAATAAATATGAACACAATTACTTTGTGTGAATGATTATTAAGCAGAAGTAAGTTTTCAACAAACTTGTAAATTAAACACACCTTGGCTTATTGAAATCACCATTAGAGTGCATTAGCATCTTCTTTGTTGTCTAGAAACAGAATTTCAACAAATCTGAGTGCTCATCATTAAAACAATAATTTCATATTTTGAACATTACATTTGTCACTACATACTAGAGAAAAACTAATCAAATTTTCAGGATTATAAATATTTTAGTTTTTATTGAGGAGGTCTTATTTATTGCTTATTTTTCTTTTAATTTTATCACCGAAGGCTGCCAAAATTGCCGATTACTATTGGTAGGAAAATTCAATTCGATTTATAAAAGTTGAATGTTATTACCACATCAATGTGCAATAAACATTTCGTGGTGGTAACTAAGGATTTTTTCGAATATATTCAAACCTAAGAAGAGATTTTCTGGTATAGTTTCTCGATCTACGGTCAATTTATACACAGTTTAGGCTAATTAGACGTGGACAAAAATATTTGTTTCAAGTTATTTTAATTTTTAAAAAAATTCATCGGGGAGTATATCATGACACATTTGATGAAAATAGTATAAAAAAATACATTAAAATCATTACCCACAAATATAATAATATTTTTAATATATAGTTGGCTAAAACTAGACAAAATTGTTTAAAGGTGTGAATTCAGTTTTTGTAATGAGATTTATATCAAAATTATTCTTTCAAAATCTTTAAGGCTTTTCTGTAAATAGAATAACAATAAATCTGATAAATAGGAAAACTATTGCTTCGTGTAAATGATTATTAAGCAAACGTTTGTTGCGAACAAAGATCTAAATTAAACACACCTTTTCTTCTTGAAAATTAACATTGGACTGCATTAGCATCATCTTTTTATTCTCTAGAAACCGAATTTCAACAAATTTGAGTGCTCATCATTAAAACAGTAACTTCATATTTTGAATACAAAATAAATCCCACTGCATTTGTCACCACATACTGGAGAATCACTAATCAAATTTTCATATTCTCTCTCCACTGCACTTTGTTTATTTATAACAAGCATTTACTCCATCTTTATTTTTTCATCATTGCCGGAAGATGACTTATAATTTTCATCACTTCAAAGAAATACAGCACTCTTACGTCTGAACGCAAAAGAGCCATAACAAGGCCAATAACTGGTGCTTCCTTTTGGCACTGGAGCAGGGAACACTTGATCTTTAATTAGATCTACGCAATGGAGCATTTATGGGCGAGGGGAATAGTCTTGGGGCACGTCTTATTCAGCGTTTGTTTGTGAACCAGAGAGAGAATGCTTCTGTGCAGAGCCAGCAAATACGTCGAATTCCACCCCAAATTGTTCTCTAAGCGGTTGTTACGGCGAGATTCAAAGACAAATTAAGCTGGCTAATGGATCAAGTTTCTAACTGTCAGCAGACTCATTTTATTGCTGCAGAGAAGTAATAGTTAACGAAAAGAAGTAAAAGACTTTTCGAGGACACGATAAAGTCAATAAATTTCCAATTACTGTACATTCAGACTTGCTTAGTTTTGAATGACGTGAATCTTAGACTTTATGCCAAAATGTAGACAGACCCTTAATATAAAACGAATTGCAATTATCATATTCCCATTTCGTTATAAATAGTTAAAAGCAGTTCTGAAGAAAACTAAGCTAAAAAACAAGTTTTCTACATTTAACAGCCTAGTGTACATTTTAAGTGGCCTAGATTTTAATTCCAATATATTTAAAATTCAGAATTTATTTCTTTTTTTAAAAATATTTTAAAGAAGCAGCAGCCAACTATACAGATGAATAACACAAACCAAGCTTAAATAATTAAGTTTTTTTAATTTTAAAAATTCAAATGATGATAAATCATAAAACACATTTGAAAATATATATTAAAATCACTAACCACAAGTACGATAATTTTTTTAATATATAGTTAGCTAATACTAGACAAAATTTTTTTAATTATGTGAATTCAAATTTTCAAAAGAGAATTATATTGAAATTATACTTCCAAACGCTTTTAAATTTTTTTATAAATTAAATAACAAAAAAATCAGAGAAATGTGAAAATTATTGCTTTGTATAACAATTATTAAGCAGAGGTATTGTTGTGCAGTTGTGCACAAACTTATACAAAATAAATTAAAAAGCACTTGCACAAAATAAATTTAAATGAATAACCACAAGTAATGATAATTTTTTAATATACAGTAGGCTAAAAATAAACAAAATTGTTTAGTTATGTGACTTCAATTTTCCAATTAGAATTATTTTAGAATTATTGATTCAAAAGTTTTAAGAGTTTTCTGCAAATGAAATAGCAATAAATCTCAGAAATATAAAGACAATTGCTTTGTATAAACAGTTATTAAGCGAAGTAAGTTTTGCACAAAATTCTAAATTAAGCACACTTTGCTTATTGAAAATTAACATTGGAGTGCATTAGCATCTTCTTTGTTCTCTAGAAACATTTCAACAAATTTGAGTGCTCATCATTAAAACAACTTTGATTGTAACTTCATATTTTTAATACAAAATAAAGCACACTGCATTTGCCACCACATACAGGAGAAGCACTAATCAAATTTTCATATTCTCCCTCCACTGCACTTTGTTTATTCACAACAAGTATTTATTCCACCTTAACAAATCCATATTTTTCATCAGTACCAGGAGAGGGACATATATTTTCTCACTTCAAAAAGAAAGACAGACATGTCTGAACACAAAAGAGCCATAACAAGACCAATAACTGGTGCTTCCCTTTTGGCCCTGGAGCAGGAACCACTTGATCTTTAATTAGATCTACGCAATGGAGCGTTTATGGGCGAGGGGAAAGTCTCGGGGCACGTCTTATTCAGCGTTTGTTTGTGCACCAGAGAATGCTTCTGTGCAGAGCCGACAAATACGCCGAATTCCGCCCGAAATTGTTCTCTAAGCGGTTGCTACTGCCAGATTCTTGGGATCGGGAATTGATTGGCTTGGGCTGTTATCGCTGTAAGGATTGCAGCACATTATTGTTCTGCCTTGTATTGATTGCTGCAAACTGGGGAGTGTTTTATTTTTTGTTTGGAGTTTTTCGTATGGATTTGTATTTTTAGTTTAAAACCTCGTAAATGAATAACAATGGAGACATATATTAAACACCATATTAATTTTCATTCCATTATTTATAAAGATATGTTTTATACTATCTTAATTATAAATATATTTCTTTTATAGGAGGAAATATTATGTATTGCATATTGTTATTAATTATTATCCACAGAACTTGATGAAATTGTTGATAAATTCAGACTGAAAGATTCAATTCGATTCATAAAAGTTGAATGCTGTTACCACATCAATTTGCAATAAACATTTTGTGGTGGTATATAAGGTATTTACTTTCGAGTTAGGCTCGATTGGGAAGATTTCTTTTTTTTTTTCTCTTTCGTGGGGCTCGTTTATCATTATTTATTTTGGGCATGCCTCAAAAATTTTATTTTAAACCGTCAGTGCATTAAAGGTAAATTTTCTGATGAATAGAATAAGAACCACCTCAAAGTAAATATCGTGTAAAAGTATGAATAGCAATTTCAAGAATAGGTACAGAAATAATGTATTTGTGTATCTGTGAATGGCAATAGAGATATGAAAGAATGTAAACCAAACAAGAGAAATTAAGAATATTTTTGAATTTTGAACTATATTCGTGAAATTAAATTAAAATGTAGAACACTAAAACTTGTTTTAAAGGATACACATATATAATAAAACGACTATTCACAAATTCATATAACAATAGTCGTATATAGCTGTTATGATATAGTTCGAAAATTCGATCATTATCAATTGTATATATACACTCAAGAGCCAAAACATTATGAACACCCCTACATTTTGCAATGAACTCGCCTGGATGACGTAGAAGGCACGTGATCAGGTGAAAGTGGTATTTAACTGGTATTAAGTGGTGGTATTAATCCATGAAGGCGGGTTGAAGCTGTGTTGCGCGCGAAAGGTGGGCCAACTCGTTGTTGACAGGTGGTCATAATGTTTTGGCTTTTGAGTGTATATATATATATGTTATTGATCATCAACTTTTCGAACTTTATCATTGATCATTTTTAAATATTTTGCGAGTTTAAATATACACTTTTTATCTCGAATTTTACCTAATTGCTTAACTTTAACTGTTAAATTTTACTTAACTACGACTTTTAACTAACACTTTTGATAAAATTACCAATCTAAAGATAAACATTATACGACTATTGTTATGCAAAATTTGTGAATAGTCAATTTTATTATATAGTATATCTCATTTAAAGTTTTGAAGTTCTTCATTTTAATTTAAATTTACAAATAGAAACCAAAATTCCAAAATACTCTTAATTTCTTTTTGTTTGGTTTACATTCTTCATATCATTTTTGACGTTCACAGATATACAAATAAATGATTTCTGTACCTGCTCTTGAAATTGCTATTCATATTTTACACGATATTTACTTTGAGGTGGCTCTTATTCTATTCATCAAAAATCTACCTTTATTACCCTGACGGTTTAAAATAAAATTTCTGAGACATGCCCAGAATGAATAATGATAAAAGATCCAACGAAAGAGAAAAAAACGAAGTCTTCCCAATCGAGTATAACTCGAAAGTAAATACCCTTTAAAACACACGGCGGCAAGGCACTTAGAGTTTTTAATAAAAACCGCACTCTTCCACCTTGAATGTTCAAGAGAAAGAATTGATTGCCCGTTCAGTCTTTTCATCGAAAACGGGCTATTCTTCTCTGTCAACTTTATCGTAAAACACGTTTTGAAAAATATCCCTTTTTTTTTCCTTTAGCTGGGCCATCAAAAAAAATTACTTATAGGCAAATCATTTGTTTACGGTAAAAGTAAAATGAGTAATTAAAATCACCCATTATCGATTAGGTTGGAAAAAATTGATGTCTTGGAATCATTATCATCTGGAAATTGTCTTTATAAAACTTGAAGAATATAAAAATTTCAATTAATTAACGTTTAAAGAAAACTAATTATTATTTTGTTTACAAAATACATGTTTGCATTGTTAAAACAAAAATGCTTTTAGTATAATACAATAGAACAACTTTGTTTATGCAGATACGGAAAAGAAATTCTAATTAGCGGTGGTTATAACTTTTAGTCAATAAAAAAAATATTTTTTAAAGATACGTCAGTTATAGATAGTACTATGTGACAGTGACAAATAGATATAATCTGATTTGGTTTACGGTAAAAGTAAAATGAGTAATTAAAATCACCCATTATCGACTAGGTTGGAAAAATTGATGTCTTGTAATCATCATCATCAGAAAATTGTCTTTATAAAACTTGAAGAATTAAAAAATTTCAATTAATTAACGTTTAAAGTAAAACTAATTACTATTTTGTTTGCTAGAGTTATACATGTTTGCAGAAACTTAAAACAAAAATGCTTTTAAAAGTTATTACAGTAGAACAACTTTGTTTATGAAAATACGGGTAAAGAAATTCTAATTAGCCATGGTTATAAGCAATTTTGGCGACAATAAATTTTTGTGTCAAAAAATGTTTTTAAAGATACGTCAGTCATATGTGACAGGGACAAATAGGTATAAGCTGATGGTGTTGCCAATAGTGGTTTTGTTAATTTTTGAAAGATTTATCGCTTCCATTATTTAGAAGTAATACATGTTTTTAGTTAATTGGTTTATTTGATAATTATATTTCATTATTAGCCCCAAATCTATAAAAAATTATAAGTTTTTATAGATTTGAAAACAATGATTTCCTTTATTAATGCTTAACTATGTGACAATGACAAAAATGGACAATCGACGATATTGGTAATAGCGGCTTTGTTTATATTTGAAAGACTTATCACTTCCATTACGGAAAAGCGATAACTTTTTATTAGTTAATTGGTTTATTCGCAAATTCTATTTTTTATTATTCGTAAAACTGTCAGAACCATGATAAATTCTTAGATTTGAAAAACAGTCAATTCTGTTATTAATGCAATAGGAATCAAAATAAATTTTTTGTTCTTCCATTAAAAAGTAATTATTTTTTAATAAAGTTAGATTACTATATGATCGTTTATTGTGAGAATTTATTATTCAAAAAGGAAACATTAAATAAATGATAATAATTTTTCTATTAAAATTTGAGATTTTAAACAAAATAAATGTATTTATGCAACCATTGAAAAGTCTACTTTGCTTTCATATTAGTTATAATCATCAAATTATTCAAAATAAATTGATAACAGCATCGGAGATGAATTTATTGCATTTTCATCAGATGAATCGTTTGAATAACATTATTTCAGATATTATTCATTTGACTATAGCTGGAACTAATCTGAATTTGTAATACAGCTACTTTCTCATTTTAACAGAGGCTTTTCGAAATTCAAATTATTTCCAAGCATATTTATTTTGATGATCTCATTAATAATATCCTGAAGCAATTTCTTTAAAAAAAAAAGTATATTGCTATTTTTTTTCTTCTGCAAATCATATTCATTATGCAATCAATTATTTCGAAAAAATTAAAAAAATAACAACTCCAACATCTCTGTATTCATGACGATTGAATTTTAGCTCAAAAGTTTAAGATTATTATTTAAATTAAACACTCAAATAAAAGTGTAAAATGTTCTTTAAAATACAATTTATTATTCAGATATGCTAAATTGTTTAACTTAGAGGGAATATTCTAAGCTTTTTTTTTCGAAAATGAAGAAATTACAGAATCTATTTGAATTAGATTACAGAATCAATCCGTTAATGTAACTTATTTATACCAAACAATTTATCATAATGGAATGGTAAATTGTAATTTTATTTAAGTTTTTACGCGAGAAGTAATTTTCTAAATTTTTATTTATTTTATCTCTCTAACTCAAAATAAGTTAGAAAGAATCTAAATCTCTACAAATCGAATATTTCCCTTACAAAATCCGCGTAA
Source organism: Caerostris extrusa (assembly GCA_021605095.1). Lineage (NCBI taxonomy): Eukaryota > Metazoa > Arthropoda > Arachnida > Araneae > Araneidae > Caerostris > Caerostris extrusa. The sequence goes on along the minus strand of BPLR01015663.1, from coordinate 11,170 downwards.
GTCGAAATCCTCCATAAGTCAAAAACTCTATAACTCGAATTATTTGGCGTCTTCCTTGAAGTTCGACTGTATTTAGTTTGATAAAAAAATTTCCTGTAGTTAAATAATCCTGTATGCGAGAAAAAAAAAATTGCATCTTGAGCTGTATTAATTACTGAATTTAAACATTAAAACGACATTCAAATAAAGTAAACCTTATGTTCTTTTACTATAGCTGTGATTACAAGAAATATTATCAGTTAAAATTAATAAAATGGCAGCAAAATCGCTATAATGCCTATAGTATTATCGAGTAATTAAGTTTCTCAAAATTTAAGCTGGATTACTTTATGTTCTTGTTTTCTATGTAATACACTCATGTCCATAAATTAAGGATAATGAAGTTCAGGCAAAGAAAGAGACAGAAGCAAAACAAATTTGACTTATTTGTAAAGTCTATTTATTAAACAAAAGGTAAAGAGCAAAAAAAGATGCTATATGTTTGACATAATTAATAAAAATTGCGATTTTTACTCCCTGGAGCAAATTTCAAAAAAGAACCTATTTACAAAAAACAGTATAACATGGTTAGTATGATGGTGAATATGGAGTATGTCTCCCGACGATGCAATACAGGCCTTACAACGCCTAGGCATGCTCAGTATCAAATTATCAATCTGATCTTGAGGAATATTACACCACTCTTCAAGCAATGCCCTCCGAAGTTCCGGTTGACCGGTGGGAGGGGGTTGACGGGCTACAATTCGTCGTCCAAGCATATATCACATGCTCTATTGGATTCAAATCCGGTGAGTATGCTGGCCAATCCATACGGGTGATATCCTCAATTGAAGGCATTCGTCTACAATGTTTGCACGGTGAGGACGGGCGTTGTCATCCATAAACAGAAATTCAGCACCCATGGCGCCCCGAAACAAACGTACATGTTGTTCCAGAATGACAAGCCGATAGATGTGGCCTGTCATCGTTACACTCTGAACATGCAGGTCAGTTCTGGAACCAAGAATAATTCCTCCTCAAACGAGCAATCATACACCACCGTAACGGTGTCGTTCAATGGTGTTCTCTTGGTGATAACGGGTACCTGGCGCTCTGCATATGAAAGTCCGGCGAGAATCAGACTGAAAACTAAACCTGGACTCGTCGGAAAACATCACACAAGACCACTGTTGCGGTGTCCACAATGTATGCTCTCTACTCCAGGTTAATCGCAGGCGACAGTGAGTTGCTGTAAGTGCAACACATCTGACAGGCCTACGAGCATATAGACCAATGTGCCCTATGCGTCTGTACACGGTCTGCCTTGAAACAGTCGTTCCAGTAGCTGAAGAGAGCTGACGAGACAGGTCTGATGCTGTGCTCCGTCTGTTTCTTTTGGCAGTAACTGCTAAATACCGGTCCTCATTCGGCGTTGTAACTCGGGGGCGATCTGTGCTGTAACATCTACTCACATTACCATCATCTTGGAATCGTTGCCAAAGCCCGGAGATGACACTCTGGGCGATTCCAAGTTCCTCGGATACTTCCAGCTGGGTACGTCTAAATTCCACTCGTCCGATAATTCTACCACTTAAAAATCACCCAAATGCTTCCTTTGTCCATAACTATGCGGTTATTGCACTGAAAGGCTTTTAAAGCGCTTGTGAAAAATTTTACTTCTTTGCCACCATTCCTTATATACCGCTCTCTTACACTCTCGTCATTGTGACGTACTATCCGCGCCATCTGGTGGTTTCCTGTAATTTGCATATTCTTCTTCAAGATGTGTGTGATAATTCTACAGGTGAAATTTTTATTTTAGATTTCAATTTCTGTGTGATTCTGAATTATCCTTAATTAATGGACATGAGTGTAGTAAAATAAATACAAACCACTGTTATTAAAATGTGTTATTGTCTTTTTGTATTTTGCTTATGCATCTTGATTTGATGAGAAATTTAACAATGAAAATTCTCATTAAAACATGAAGCATAGGCAACATGAAAGAAAAATAACCCCTTCCATACGCAAGAATAATTTATTCGTGATTCAGAAAGAATAGTTCAGTGTAGATCTTGATTCAGAAGCTATTGTTCAGTGTTGTCTTGATTCGGAAGTTACGGTTCAGTGTAAGTCTTGATTCAGAAAGTGGAATACTTGACTCAGAAAGTAGAGATCTCGGATCTTTAAAATGTACTATAAAAATATCGAGACAAAATATTTACCAACAATATATTTTTCACTGAAATTTTTTATTTACTTTTAAAACAAGTTGAGGGTTTTAAATTTTATAAACTCGTAAACAATTCTTTAGTATCAATATTTTCCACCATTTTTTAAAAAGGATGGTTTTCGTTTCAGCCACCCAATACGGCAAAAAAAAAAAAAAAAAAAGTAAAGATGGTGCCATTCTCACTATTCTTGAAAGATTATTCTTGACATTTGGCAGAGAAAGCAAAGTTTATATTGCCTCTCTTTTTTTTTTTGTTGCCATACACTTCCAAGTTGTTCTACGAAACTCCAATATTTGAAATAGAATAAAGTCTACAGATTTTTCAGTAATACGATATGCTTTCTCTCCAAAAATCTTTTCCATTTTACCGTAACTTGTTTTGCAAACATATCGTCCAAAATAAAAATTCTGAATGGAGAAATAAAGAAACAGACATCGGAGTGCGATTTCGAGGGAGGATAATATGTTTATATTGACACAAGAACTCGCAAATATTTTTCTCTGAAGACATTTTCGGGATATTATACCAGCAGAAAGCACTGGGAATTCGATACTGTTCTCTCTAATATAAATGCACGTAAACTAAAGATAAACTTAAAAAAAAAGAGTCAGAACGTGGAATAGCGTATTATTTTCTATGCATCGGACGTTCTTTTTTTTTTTTACTATTGCCATCTAGAGAATATAAATTTTTCAAGAATATTAAAGACGTCATCTATTTTTATGTAAATACTGAAACAACATTCAAATAAAATACACTCTCTTTGATCTTCGACTGTTGCAAGTGATCCCAGAGACCATTATCTTGTGAAAAGTAGAAGACAAAATTGATTTCATTTTTCTCCTTGATTTTTCTTTTTTTCTCCAAATTTGATTCCCTCTTTGTAAGTTCTTCTTTTTTTATGTATCTGTATTTTTTCGAAATATTTTTTTTTTTTTGGTTGGGACCTTCTTTTTCTTTTGAATAGCTAGGATTGTGAAATCATCCCATGCTACTAGTTTATTATAAGATTTCATTCAATATGTCATTTTTTTTTTTTTTGTTCGTTTTATGTTGCATTTTTCCTTTGAAAAAAAATCGATTTATAAATGGAAATCAAACTTTTATTTTAAAAATGTTTAAAATAAAACTTTAATTAAAAGTTAAAATAAAATAAAGTTTTACTTAAATATTAAAATAAAGTTTTACTTAAATAATAAAATAAGGTTTTACTTAAATAATAATATAAATATTAATCATATAAAATATTTAAACGTCATCACAGAGATGAATATCTAGTAAAAAATAGAGGACGAAAGTGATTTTCTTTTATTATATCCATTTTACTTTCTCATCACCCACCCAAACATAATTATTAAAAAAATAAGACGTAACATATTTTTATCAATGCTAAAACTGAACGCTTAAATAAATTTTATTATTTGAAAACTACAAAAAAATGACAATTATTGGAGTGGTTATTTTATGAAATTATTACTTTAATAAGCCAAAGTGAAAAATCAAAAACTAATTCCTTTAGAAATGACATTTGGGATCAAATATCTCCTATATTATATTCATTTCAACATGCTCATCGGCCAGAATTTATCGTATTCTGACAACTTCTGACTGTTTTTTTTTTTACACTGAAATTCACTCAGACAAATTGAGATCGTTAATGGATCAAGTTCTCTAACTGTCAGCAGATTCATTTTATTGCTGTAGAGAAGTAATAGTTAACGAAAGAAGTAAAAATTGTGGATAAAATAAGTGGATTGTGGAATCATCCCATGCTACTCGTTTATTATGGGATTTCATTCAATATGTCAGTTTTTTTTTTGCTCGTTTTATATTGCAATTTTCCTTTGAAAAAATCGATTTATATATGGAAATCAAACTTTTATTTAAAAATGTTTAAAATAAAACTTTAATTAAAAATCAAAATAAAATAAAGTTTTACTTAAATAATAAAATAAAGTGTTACTTAAATAATAAAATAAAGTGTTACTTCAATAATAAAATAAAGTTTTACTTTTAAATAAAAGTTAAACTTAAGTTTAACTTTATTTAGTTTAACTTTATTGAAAAAGTTATTTGTTTAACTTTTATTATTATATATTAAAGTAAAACTTTAATAAACTTAAAAATTGTTTTTCAAAAATAAAAATGTTAAGTTTTTAAAGGAATAAAGTGTAAAAAAAGAAAGTTAAAAAATAACGTAAAAAATAAAATTGAAAAAATTAAAAAAATAAAGTTTTACTACAAAAATAAATTTAAAAATAATTTTTTACGTTTAATGTGTTAATTTTCTGATGATAGGTAAACATGAATTTATAAAGAGAAAAATAATATTGTCGATAGTTATAAAAAGTAAATCTAGCTAAAAATGTTTCTGAATACGATATCATTTCGAATTTTTTTTTACGAATAAGATTTAATTTCTTATAAAATTTTTTTGTTCGTTTTAAATAGATTTCTCCTTTGAAAAAAAGTAGATTAATTTATGAGAATCAATCTTTTATTTCAGAGCATTCTGTTTTACTTTTTAATAAGTTAATTTTTTCATGATAAATAAACATGAATTTATAAAAAAAAAAAAAAAATATCATTGTCTATAGCTATAAAAGTAAATCTAACTAAAAATATTTTTATGAAATTAAATGCGTATTAATATTTGCCATTCTTGAAATTTTATGAATACATTAAATTTAAATATAAAGGCAATAGCATTTTAATTTGTTGCTTTTTATGTATTTTACTAATGTAGTTTACTAGTGTACTTATTTCTTATGTCCTTTTTTTTCTTTTTATATCGATTCTCGTCTGAAAAAAAACCAGATTAATTTATGAAAATAAATTGTTTATGTTAAAATATGGTGTGTTACTTTTTAAAATTGCTTTAATATGTTATTTTTATGATGATAGGCAAACTTGAATCTGCAAAGAGGAAAAAAATTATCACTGACGACAGTTATAGATTGTAAATTTATCTAAAAATGGTTTCTGAAATAAATGCTTCTCTCAATTTGTCTTTTTTTTGCAATTTTCTGAATGCACTAAACTTAAAAATAAAGGCCAATAACCTTTTTTAATTTATTGCTTAATATGTATTTACTAAAATATAACTACTGTAGCTACTAAAATCTACAAGAAAGGTATTTTTTTTTTTAAAGGAAAATGATTTGCAATTTTTCGGATGTCATATAAATATTTAAACGTGATCCCTGAGATTATTATCTAGTAAACAATAGAAGACGAAAGTGATTTCATTTTTATTATTTCCATTTCACTTTCTCATCACTCAACCAAACATAATTATTAAATTAAGACGAAACATACTTTTACCAATGCTAAAACTGAACGCTCAGAGACATATTTTGTTACAAATTTAAATAAATTTAATTAGTTGAAAACCACAAAAAAATGACAATTATTGCCAAAATAGAATGAGAAACTGTTTTTTTACATTGGAGTGGTTATTTTATGAAATCGTTATTTTAATAAGCCAAAGTGAAAAATCATCTACCAAAAACTAATTCCTTCAGATAGACATTTGGGATCAAATATCTCCTATATTATATTCATTTCAACATGCTCATCGGCCAGAATTTATCGTATTCTGACAACTTCTGACTGTTTTTATCCACTGAAATTTACTAAACAAATTGAGCTCGCTAATGTATCAAGTTCTCTAACTGTCAGCAGACTCATTTTATTGCTGCAGAGAAGTAATAGTTAACGAAAGAAGTAAAAAAGACTTTTCGAGGACACGAGATAGTCAATAAATTTCCAATTACTGTACATTCAGACTTGCTTAGTTTTAAATGACGTGAATCTTAGACTTTATGCCAAAATGTAGACAGACCCTTAATATACAACGAATTGCAATTAGCGTATTCCCATTTCGTTATAAATAGTTAAAAGCAGTTATGGAGAAAACTAAGCTAAAAACAAGTTTTGTACATTTAACAGCCTAGTGTACATTTAGAGGGCCTAGATTTTAATTACAATATAATTAAAAATTCAGAATTTATTTCTTTTTTAAAAATATTTAAAAGAAGCAGCAGCCAACTATACAGATAAATAACACAAACCATGCAAAAATAATTGTTTTAAGTACTTTTAATTTTTAAAAAATTCAAATGATGATAAATCATAAACACATTTGAAAATATATTAAAATCACTAACCACAAGTACGATAATTTTTTTAATATATAGTTAGCTAATACTAGACAAAAATTTTTAATTATGTGAATTCAAATTTTCAAAAGAGAATTATATTGAAATTATAATTCCAAACGCTTTTAAATTTTTTTTTATAAATTAAATAACAAAAAAATCAGAGAAATATGAAAATTATTGCTTTGTATAACAATTATTAAGCAGAAGTATTGTTGTGCAGTTGTGCACAAACTTATACAAATTAAATTAAAAGCACTTGCACAAAATAAATTTAAATGAATAACCACAAGTACGATAATTTTTTTAATATACAGTAGGCTAAAAATAAACAAAATTGTTTAATTATGTGAATTCAATTTTCCAAAGTAGAATTATTTTAGAATTATTGATCCAAAAGTTTTAAGAGTTTTCTGTAAATGAAATAACAATAAATCTCAGAAATATAAAGACAATTGCTTTGTATAAACGGTTATTAAGCAGAAGTAAGTTTTGCACAAACTTCTAAATTAAGCACACCTGGCTTATTGAAAATTAACATTGGAGTGCATTAGCATCTTCTTTGTTCTCTAGAAACATTTCAACAAATTTGAGTGCTCATCATTAAAACAACTTTGATTGTAACTTCATATTTTTAATACGAAATAAAGCACACTGCATTTGCCACCACATACAGGACAAGCACTAATCAAGTTTTCATATTCTCCCTCCACTGCACTTTGTTTATTCACAACAAGTATTTATTCCACCTTAACAAATCCATATTTTTCATCAGTACCAGGAGAGGACTTATATTTTCTCTCACTTCAAAGAAAGACATGTCTGAACACAAAAGAGCCATAACAAGACCAATAACTGGTGTTTCCCTTTTTGGCCCTGGAGCAGGAACCACTTGATCTTTAATTAGATCTACGCAATGGAGCGTTTATGGGCGAGGGGAAAGTCTCGGGGCACGTCTTATTCAACGTTTGTTTGTGCACCAGAGAATGCTTCTGCGCAGAGCCGGCAAATACGCCGAATTCCACCCCAAATTGTTCTCCTAAGCGGTTGCTACTGCGAGATTCTTGGGATCGGGAATTGATTGGCTTGGGAATGGTTTGGGCTGTTATCGCTGTAAGGATTGCAGCACATTATTGTTCTGCGTTGTATTGATTGCTGCAATCTGGGGAGTGTTTTATTTTTTGTTTGGATTTTTCTTATGGATTTGTATTTTTAATTTAAAAACGTCGTAAATGAATAACAATGGAGACATATATTAAACACCATATTAGTTTTCATTCCATTATTTATAAAGATTTGTTTTATACAATCTTAATTATAAATATATTTCTTTTATAGGAGAAATATTATGTATTGCATATTGTTATTAATTATTATCCACAGAACTTGATGAAATTGTTGATAAATTCAGACTGAAAGATTCAATTCGATTCATAAAAGTTGAATGCTGTTACCACATCAATTTGCAATAAATATTTTGTGGTGATATATAAGATATTTACTTTCGAGTTAGGCTCGATTGGGAAGATTTCTTTTTTTTTCTTTCGTGGTGCTCGTTTATCATTACTTATTTTGGGCATGCCTCAGAATTTTTATTTTAAACCGTCAGTGTATTACAGGTAGATTTTCTGATGAATAGAATAAGAACCACCTCAAAGTAAATATCATATAAGGTATGAATAGCAATTTCAAGAGTAGGTACAGAAATAATTTATTTGTGTATCTCTTTAATGGCAATAGAGATATGAAAGAATGTAAACCAAACAAGAGAAATTATGAATATTTTTGAATTTTGAATTATATTCGTGAAATTAAATTAAAATGTAGAACACTAAAACTTGTTTTAAAGGATACACATATATAGTAAAATGACTATTCACAAATTCATATAACAATAGTCGTATATATTGAATGATATAGTTCGAAAATTCGATCATTATCAATTGTATATATATATATATATATATATGTTGTTGATAATCAACTTTTCGAACTTTATCATTGATCATTTTAAAAATATTTTCCGAGTTTAAATATACACTCTTTATCTCGAATTTTAACTCGTTTTTTAACTAACACTTTTTTGATAAAATTAACAATTTAAAGATAAACATTATACGACTATTGTTATACAAATTTGTGAATAGTCAATTTTATTATATAGTATATCTCATTTAAAGTTTTGAAGTTCTTCTTTTAATTTAAATTTACAAATATAAACCAAAAATTCCAAAATACTTTTAATTTCTTTTTTGTTTGGTTTACATCTCCTTCATATGATTTTTGCCTTCACAGATATACAAATAAATGATTTCTGTACCTGCTCTTGAAATTGCTATCCGTACCTTATACGGTATTCACTTTCTTATTCTATTCATCATAAAAATCTACCTTAATACGCTGACGGTTTAAAATAAAATTTCTGAGACATGCCCAGAATAAATAATGATAAAAGATCCAACGAAAGACAAAAACGAAGTCGTCCCAATCGAGCATAACTCGAAAGTAAATACCTTTTAAAACACACGGCAAGGCACTTAGAGTTTTTAATTAAAACCGCACTTCCACCTTGAATGTTTAAGTGAAAGAATTGATTGCCCGTTCAGTATTTTCATCGAAAACGGGTTATACTTCTCTGTCAACTTTATCGTAAAAACAAATTTTTGAAAAATATCCTTTTTTTCCATTAGCTGGGCCATCAAAATCGAAATTACTTATAGGCATATCATTTGTTTACGGTAAAAGTAAAATGAGTAATTAAAATCACCCATTATCGACTAGGTTGGAAAAATTGATGTCTTGTAATCATCATCATCAGGAAATTGTCTTTTATAAACTTGAAGAATTAAAAATTTCAATTAATTAACGTTTAAAGTAAAAACTAATTACTATTTTGTTTGCTAGAGTTATACATGTTTGCATAAACTTAAAACAAAAATGCTTTTTAAAAGTTATTACAGTAGAAAACTTTTTGTTTATGAAAATACGGGTAAAGAAATTCCTAATTAGCCATGGTTATAAGCAATTTTATGACAATAAATTTTTGTGTCAAAAATGTTTTTAAAGATAAGTCAGTCATATGTGACAGGGACAAATAGGTATAAGCTGATGGTGTTGCTAAATAGTGGTTTTGTTAATTTTTGAAAGATTTATCGCTTCCATTATTTAGAAGTAATACATGTTTTTTAGTTAATTGGTTTATTTGATAATTATATTTCATTATTAGCCCCAAATCTATAAAAAAATTATAAGTTTTTATAGATTTGAAAACAATGATTTCCTTTTATTAATGCTTAACTATGTGACAATGACAAAAATGGACAATCGACGATATTGGTAATAGCGGCTTTGTTTATATTTGAAAGACATATCACTTCCATTACGGAAAAGCGATAACTTTTTATTAGTTAATTGGTTTATTCGAAATTCTATTTTATTATTATTCGTAAAACTGTCAGAACCATGATAAATTCTTAGATTTGTAAAACAGTCAATTCTGTTATTAATGCAATAGGAATCAAAATAAATTTTTTGTTCTTCCATTAAAAAAAGTAATTATTTTTTAATAAAGTTAGATTACTATGTGATCGTTTATGTCAGAATTTATTTTAAAAGGAGACATTAAATAAATGTATAAAATTTTTCTATTAAAATTTGAGATTTTAAACAAAAATAAATGTATTTATGCAACCATTGAAAAGTCTACTTTGCTTTCATATTAGTTATAATCATCAAATTATTCAAAATAAATTGATAACAGCATCGGAGATGAATTTATTGCATTTTCATAAGATGAATCGTTTGAATAACATTATTTCAGATATTATTCCATTCGACTATAGCTGAACTAATCTGAATTTGTAATACAGCTACTTTCTCATTTTAACAGAGGCTTTTCGAAATTCAAATTATTTCCAAGCATATTTATTTTGATGATCTCATTAATAATATCCTGAAGCAATTTCCTTAAAAGAAAGTATATTGCTATTTTTTTTTTCTTCAAATCATATTCATTATGCAATCAATTATTTCGAAAAAATTGAAAAAAATAACAACTCCAACATCTCTGTATTCATGACGATTGAATTTTTAGCTCAAAAGTTTAAGATTATTATTTAAATTAAACACTCAAATAAAAGTGTAAATGTTCTTTTAAAAATACAATTTATTATTCAGATATGCTAAATTGTTTAACTTAGAGGGGAATATTCTAAGCTTTTTAGAAATGAAGAAATTACAGAATCTATTTGAATTAGATTACAGAATCAATCTGTTAATGTAACTTATTTATACCAAACAATTTATCATAATGGAATGGTAAATTGTAATTTTATTTAAGTTTTTACGTGAGAAAGTAATTTTCTGAATTTTTATTTATTTTTTCTCTCTAACTCAAAAAACAAGTTAGAAAGAATCTAAATCTCTACAAATAGAATATTTCCTTACAAAATCCGCGTAAGTCGAAATCCTCCATAAGTCGAAAACTCTATAACTCGAATTATTTTGGGTCTTCCTTGAAGTTCGGACTGGGAGAGCTAGTTTGATGTGAAAAAAAAAATTTCCTGTAGTTAAATAATCCTGTATGCGGAAAAAAATTGCATCTTGAGGTGTATTAATTACTGAATTTAAATATTAAAACGACATTCAAATAAAGTAAACCCAGTGTTCTTTTACTATAGCTGGATTACAAAAAATATTATCAGGTTAAAATTAATAAAACAACAGCAAAATCGCTATAATTCTTATAAAGTATTATCAAATAATTAAGTTTCTCAAAATTTAAGCTGGATTACTTTA
>BPLR01015662.1:0-30544 GCA_021605095.1 Caerostris extrusa | reverse complement strand
CGTGGTTAGTATGATGGTTAATATGGAGTATGCCTCCCGGACGATGCAATACAGGCCTTACAACTCCTAGGCATGCTGAGTATCAAATTATCAATCTGATCTTGGGGAATATTACACCACTCATCAAGCAATGCCCTCCGAAGTTCCAATTGACAGGTGGGAGGGGTTGACGGGCTGCAATTCCTCGGCCAAGCATATCCCACACATGCTCTATTGGATTCAAGTCCGGTGAGTATGCTGGCCAATCCATATGGGTGATATCCTCCAATTGAAGGCATTCGTCTACAATGTTTGCACGGTGAGGACGGGCGTTGTCATCCATAAACAGAAATTCAGCACCCATGGCGCCCCGAAACAAACTTACATGTTGTTCCAGAATGACATCTCGATAGATGTGGCCTGTCATCATTACACTCTGAACATGCAGGTCAGTTCTGGAACCAAGAATAATTCCTCCCCAAACGAGCCATCCTGCACCATCGTAACGGTGTCGTTCAATTGTGTTCTCTTGGTGGTAACGGGTACCTGGCGCTCTCCATATGAAAGTCCGGCGAGAAACAGACTGCAAACTAAACCTGGACTCGTCGGAAAACATCACACAAGACCACTGTTGCGGTGTCCACAATGCATGCTCTCTACTCCAGGTTAATCGCAGGCGACAGTGAGTTGCGGTAAGTGGAACACATCTGACAGGCCTACGAGCGTATAGACCAATGTGCCCTAAGCGTCGTACCGGTAGCTGAAGAGAGCTGACGAGACAGGTCTGATGCTGTGCTCCGTCTGTTTCTTTTGGCAGTAACTGCTAAATACCGGTCCCCATTCGGCGTTGTAACTCGGGGTGACCTGTGATGTAACATCTACTCACATTACCATCATCTTGGAATCGTTGCCAAAGCCTGGAGATGACACTCTGGGCGATTCCAAGTTCCTCGGATACTTCCAGCTGGGTACGTCCACATTCCAGTCGTCCGATAATTCTACCACGTAAAAAATCTTCCAAGGGCTTCCTTTGTGCCATAACTATGCGGTTATTGCACTGAATGGTTTTTAAAGCGCTTGTGAAAAATTTTACTTTTTTGCCACCATTCCTTATATACCCCTCTCTTACACTCTCGTCATTGTGACGTACTATCCGCGCCATCTGGTGGTTTCCTGTAATTTGCATATTCTTCTTCAAGATGTGTGTGATAATTCTGCAGGTGAAATTTTTATTTTAGAGTTCAATTTCTGTGTGACTCTGAATTATCCTTAATTTATGGACATGAGTGTATAATACTTTAGAATATATGTGTAATGATATAGATCACAAATGCTCCGAACTCTATTAGAAGTTTTCATGAAAATTTATAAGAGTAACGCTCTGTACAATTTTGACATTTAAGATTAATTCATTTGTTCTATTGAAATGGAGGTATCTAAAATGCGTTTTCTAAATTTTTGTATTGTAATATTTACAAAATGAGTTTTATAAATATTCTGGTCATTAAGATAATTTATGAAACTTCAGAAAATAACCCATGTTGTGGAATTATTAATAGTTAAAATAAATTGACATAATGTTAAAAAGATTTTTTTAACTTAGAAATATTAAGAATTGTATTGGGTAACATTCAAATGAAAATAAAAACAAAAAAATGCAAGTGTCAAGTTTTTAAGATACTTGTCAAAATTAGTCCCGTATGGCTTCAAATTCCATTAGGTATGGCTAGAAAGTCCAGCATTTAGTTTTCATACAGGGAAGATAACATAACTGACTTCAAATTAAAAATAATTTTCACTGAGTAAACAGTTTTGAATTCACAGTTAAACAATAAATGAATTAAATAGGGCAGTGATAAAGAAATGAGTGAATTTTTGAAATCTTATTTTATATTTGAAGAATTGGAGCTCAATAAATAAGTGGGGAAGGCTATTACGAAAATGTATAAACAGAACTATTATTTAATTAAGATATAATTAAGCTGAATTTGAATGAGATTGTTTTAAAGAGATAATAGAAACTGCCGAAGAAAGCATTAGAAAAGTTCAGTACTGAAAGATCAGAATAGTTAGGAATTTTGGGAGCAGTTAAAAAAAAAATGTGGATAATGAAATCTGAAAAAGATAGGCTGTTAATTTATGAACAAAAATACCTTAGTGCCATTAGTCCGAACGTTGTCTATATGGAGTACAATATAACCATGAAATTGACAACAGTTTCAATGAACCTGATATTGCAATATTTATAAAAGCAAGCCGTATTAGACGATTGGGACATATTTTCAGATATAACGACTCAGATCCAGCTAAAAAGTTTTTTTCAACAACTGAGGGCACCCGAAGAGGCGCCTCCCAGGAGATGGGTCGATTCAGTCAGAAGAGATCCAAAAGGGGTACTCTTATGTGACTATTTGTAATTTAAAATAATGTGATGTTCAGTTTTCGATTTTTTATATATGAATTTTCTACCTGCGTTCATTTCTTTTTTGATGCCTTGATTTTCTCGTTACTCATATAATCTATTGTGTATAAATATCCAAAAATTCTGCAACACACATTATGAATATAATGGTTTATTGAATTTAATATTTTTTGTGTTTATTAAATCAATATAAACTCATGTTTGTGAAAATTGCAACACCATGAAGGAATCGTCATAATTGAATGAAATTTAATACACAGTTGAGTGGTAGTGGTACAAATAAATGATTAAATGTTCAAAACAAACAAACAATAAAAAGAGATCGGAATCAGTATTTTGTGTAGCCACCACGCGCCGCAATAAGTGCTGCTACACGACGTGGCATGGAGTAAAACAAATTTTGAATGTCTGCCTGAGGAAGAGCATTCCATATTGTTTGTATGCGCACCCAAAGTTCGTCTGCAGAAGCAACAGGACGAGGATCACGAGCGAGACGCCGACCAACGAAATCCCACACATGTTCAATCGGCGACATATCCGGGGAATACGCAGGCCAAGGAAGAAGCTGTACCTGCCGCGTTGCAAAGAAGCATTGAACAGTCCTAGCGATATGAGGGCGGGCATTGTCCTGTTGAAATCCTGCTTCTGGCAAGCTTTGAAGGAAGGGAACAGCTTGGGGCTGTAGAACTTCACTGATGTACCGGTTGCTGTTCAGATTGCCCACAATTCTTAGCAATTGAGATCGTCCATGATATGCTATGGCACCTCAGACCATAACTCCGGGTGTTCGTCCACTGTGGCGTCGATAATGCACTCCGGAAGGTGGCGTTCACCGGCATAGCGTCTGACACGAATGCGGCCATCGTGGTACCACAAATTAAAGCGGGATTCGTCAGAAAACACAACATGCTGCCAATCAGCACGCCAGTCTCTATGCTGAGCGGCCCATTGTAGCCGCAGGCGGCGATGGTTTAGCGTGAGAGGGATCCTGTATAAAGGAGTCCTTGCGCGCAGTCCACGCTGCAGCAGACGTCTACGAATTGATGAAGCACACAATGAAACACCTGTAGCTATTGACCACTGTGCTGCCAATTGTCTAGAGGAAGCTGTACGGTCCGTCAGCGCCATGCGGACCAGGTGTCTATCATCGCGAGCTGACGTCACATTTCGGGGTCCACTCCCGGATTTCCGAGTTGTCCGACACTCGTCCGTCCACTGCTTCCAAAGACGCATCACTGTGCTGCTGTTACGATGCACACGAGCGGCTACTGCAAGATAAGACAATCCAGCCTCACGAAGGCCGATGATTCTCCCCGTTCAAACTCTGTAAGTTGTTCAAATCTCGCTCTCTTTCGTCGAAGAGGCACAAGTAACGATTGAGCTAACGTTTACCACTAGCAGATAACCACCGATAACCATACACGCCTCGCTACAGCCGTCTATTTATTCGGATCCATCCGCCGTACAGAGGGCGCCGCTCAGCATACGCATGCGTTACGGATTTGAAATTCTAATCATTTGCGTATCATGCGCTAATTTGCATTTCCTGAAAATTTCAGCTCACTCGCGTAAGTCCTTCATGGTGTTGCAATTTTCACAAACATGAGCAAAATAGCATGCAAAAATTTCATAGAGGAAAGGGTCACCGAGGTTTCTTTCCTTTGCCATATTTCTTGGGCAGCAACGCCTCCTCTCGATATGAATTCTTGGGGTCATTTGAAAACAAATCAACAGCTTGTGATCTTCGCAAAAGAGGATTTTCCTTAATGAGTTCAATCGTTTTTAATTTTGTTTAATAAACCTTTTGTTTCTAGTAGATATGGTTGTTACCCAGTAATCTATTTTTTTCTATTATTTATGTAGTAGAAAATATTCTATCGTAATGTACCTAATCACAAATAAATTTGTATGTATTAGTTCTGTGGATCCCACTTGATGTCAGATTGATTTTCTAAAAACGCATTTTAAAGAATTTTTGTTCACGTGTGAATTTTTATTTCATTCATTATCTTGTTAATTGGAAATCTCTAGTTTATTTATAGAGACTATTTTAATTTAATTATCAAATTTCTTCTTGATTTTTAACCTGAATAGGGGGGAGGAATAATGCAGGCACTTCATTTCAGACGATCAAATCTTGATGTGAAAATAATGAACTTTAATTCAACGTACTCGAATAATTATTGGAGGGCAAATTCAAAATAATGAATTATGCACGAAATCACTTTTTTTTTTTCATTCATTTCCGAAATGAGTGCCTAACGTGGCAGTCTTCAGAGATGAGGTATAGCTGGCATCATATTACAATGTTTTTGTTCTGTGAAATGTTTTTTTTTTTATTTTTATTTTTCCAAGTTATACTGAACCTAACAAAGGTTTTAAATGAATGTGAATGAAATAACTTCGATTCCAGTATTGACAATCTGATAACTAACACTTCATATTTATAGCAACCATTTGTTTTTTACTTTATTTCTATGTTCATTACTTTTATATTGTTACGAATTTCTTAATAAATCTATAAGATTATATATTGGTATTAAATCTTTTTGCATTTAAAGTTAAGCCATAATTGTATAGAATTTTTGAATTATTAACATGTTATTGCGCTTAAAACTGTAATATCCATCTATAAAACCGGACTAATATATATTTATTTAATTGCAGAGATTGTGAGAAAGATGAAGGTCCATCAACTCTCCTTTCTTAAATATCTCTTATATGAGTTTGTCTAATGTGAAAACACCATGTTTTAATTCAAATTGGAGAGAATTGACCAATTGACCATTGAAGTGTGTCATTCAGAGTGGTGAAGCATTTGGTGCGGAATATAACTTTCATAAATGAAAAGATTTGTTTTAAATTTATTTAATGACATTTTATTTCTAGGACTTACACAAACTACTAATATTTTTTTGGCTGAAATGTAAGTAAAAATAAAAGAAACGAAAAGAATTGTATTTTTTAAGACAGACTTCGCTCACAGATTGTCTAGAAAAGGAAACAACCGGCTGAAAGATGCACGAATGTCATGCGTTTTTGGCAAACATTTGCGACGCAGAGTAATATAGTTGAGAAAAACTTTTAATAGTTACTATGGAATTTTTTCATATAATTATATAATTTATATATAATAAAAAATGCAAAATCGTTATTTATATACGTTAAACTCTAATGTCTATAAAAAAAAGCAGCCTAATTCTTATTTTCTCAGATGTGAAAGTAGTGCGAAGATACATCAATGTCCCTATTGTGAATACCACTCATGCAATCATGGTCTTGTGAAAAGCCATGCTTAACTCACACGGAGAGCGACCTTTTAAGTGTCCGTTTCAGTGTGGCAAAGCGTTTGCTCGGAACAGCCACCTGAAGGTTCATCTCAGGACTCACACCGGGAGCGTCCTTTTGAGTGTCCGTTTCAATGTGGCAAAACATTTAGTGAGAAGGGTAACATGCAGGTTCATCTGAGGCTCACACCGAGAACGACCCTTCAATTGTCATGTTTGTCAAAAAGCATTTTCACAGTCTTCCGACTTAAAACGACATGTAAAAATGCATAGGAGGAAGGGTTGCAAACTTTAATTTTAAGAGTAAGTTGTAACAAGAAGATATACATTTTGATGCCAACTATATATTCAAAAATTGGATTTATAGACTGCTTGACCATTTTAACTTTAATTAGCCTTTTGGTTTTTGGTTTGGTGACCATTTTAGACTTTTGGTTTTTATGAATAACTTTCGCTTTTGAAATTCTTTAATTTTATTTAAGTAGTTTTTCGTAAAAGATTGTATTACATTACTTTATTTTATATTACAAAAAAAAAAAAAAAAAAAATGTCATGATATTAAAAATACTATATCTGAATGTTGTTGGGAAATAAAATAGATAATCAGTGCTCTATATTGTATTTTGTCTGCAAAACATTCTGCATGATATGTGATTGTATATATGTGTATGTAAACAGGAAGTATAATACTCTAGAACAGGGGTCTCCAAACTTTCCTGGCTTAGGGCCATACTGTTTATTTTAGTAAGTACCAAGGGCCAAAACCGTTTTAGTTTTTCTGCCATTATCTATAATTTCTAGACCGGTCGCCGAGTACGCGCTCTGAACGAGCATAGGCTTGCTAAATTCGCTGGTTCAATTACTACAATTACTATTGTCAGTGAAAATCACAATTACATAAATATCATTAGTACTTTTTAACAAGTGGATACCCCGCGGTTTCATTCGCGTTAATTTAGCTTTTCCGCTCCTGAAGGATTTTCAGGATAAAAAATCATATGTTTGTTTCAGGATATATACATTCCAAACATCGATATACATACATATTCATACTCTTTACCCCAACGTAACTACCGAGGGTAACCGTGGGATGTTCAGTAGTTTATAATGTTAGTGGGATTCATTTCAATTATGTGTTAGTTGTCATGCTTAAGTTAAATTTTCTGTGTATTATGCTTGTCATTAAGCTTACCTAGCAAATAAATAAAACCGAATTATTATCATTCTGTGTTTTTGTATCCAACTTATTACAGTAACAATAAGCTATTCGCTGTCGCGGGCCGGATTGAGGACACTGGCGGGCCGTAGTTTGGAGACCCCTGCTCTAGAATATCTATGTGTAATGATATAGAACAAATGCTCCGAACTCTATTAGAAGTTTTCATGAAAATTTATAAGAGTAACGTTCTGTACAATTATGACATTTAAGATGAATTCATTTGTACTATTCAAATGGAGGTATCTTAAATGCGTTTTCTAAATTTTTGTATTCTAATATTTACAAAATGATTTATATTAATATTCAGGTCATTAAAATAATTTAATATCTTTTATATTCATATTTAAAATTCAGAAAGCAACAATTTTATGTTTCACAGAAAACAACCCATGCTGTGGGATTATTAATTGTTGAAGTAAATTTTCAAAATGTTTTTAACTTATCATAGAAACTTTTATTCCTATCAGCTATATAAATAATAAGAATTGTACTGAGTAACATTCAAAGGAAAATAAAAACCAAAAAATTGAAGTATCAAGTTTGTAAGATACTTGTCAAAATTAGTCCCGTATGGCGCAGTTTTCACATAGGAAGATAACATAACTGGCTTCAAATTAAAAATAATTTTCACTGAGTAAACAGTTCTGAATTCACAGTTAAACAATAAAATGAATTAAATAGGGCAGTGATAAAGAAATGATTGAATTTTTGAAATCTTATTCGAAGAATTGGAGCTCAATAAATAAGTGGGGAAGGCTATTACGAGAAATGCATTCTATAAGAAAAGCACAAACAGAACTATTATTTAATTAAGATGCAATTAAGCTGAATTTGAATGAGATTGTTTTAAAGAGATAATATAAACTGCCGACGAAAGCATTAGAAAAAGTTCAGTACTGAAAGATCAGAATAGTTAGGAACTTTGGAGCAGTTCCAAAAAACAAATCTGCATAATGAAATCTGAAAAAGGTAGGCTGTTAATTTATGAACAAAAAATACTTTAGTGCTATTAGGCCAAACGTTGTCTATATATGAACGTTATAAAAGCAAGCCGCATTAGACGATTGGGACACATTTTCAGATATAACGACTCGATCCAGCTAAAAAGTTCTTTTTTCAACAACTGAGGGCACCCGAAGAGGAGGAAGGCCCTCCCCGCCCCCACCAGATGGGTCGATTCAGTGTCGGAAGAGATCCAAAAGGGTGTGGGAGTCAACAGACGGAGGAAGCCTCATGGAGACTGCCTTGACCTGCAACAGGCTGTGGTGCTGACGAAGAAGATGTAGGAATGATATTTCGCATGTTTTGAATGAGCGTTGTCACCGCAGCATTCTGTCCGACATCCTCCACTGCCTGAGGACATCCTCCACTGCCGACTACTTACCAATAGCTCTCGTCCGAGCGTAATAATGTTTCAATTCACATTGCAGCCCTGGATCCTCACATTGGAGATCTTTGTCATTTTATGTGTGGCAAAGCATTTACAAAGATGTGTGGTAAAGATTCAGTGGAAGATTATTTGAAGACATCCACTGGAGAGAAGGCGTATACTCAATCTGCTAATTGTGAGAAAAGATGTTCCTCTAAAGATAATACTTTTAATAAGCAAATGGGGATCCACATAGTGTATATAATAGATTATATCAGAAAGCTGAAAAATCAAATTAACAAACAACTTTCTTCTTACATGTTTATTGCAACAGCCGATTCTCTCTTTCAGAAACAAACGTGGGAGTGAAGTATCATCCAAAATTTCTGCATCTTCCTTGCGAACCCGTTTACCTGTGTTGCTACTGGTAATGGATTTGTAAAGTAATACTTGTTGAAAAAGTGGCTGGGGGTTGGAAATTGCAGTGATATAAGAGGATATTGGGTATTTCAAGCGCAGCTCGAAATCAGCTTCTTCACTACCAGATTCAAAATATCCACACATGAAGAAAGTTGACCCGTCAGCAGATCACATGGACTGTATTAACAGATTATATGAATATTATTAGTTTGACGAAATATTTTCTTTAGATATTGATCTCCAACGAATGTCTTTCAAGTGTTATTTTTATTACGGTAGTGTGGAAATTACATTCTTTTAATTATTATTCCGTTATGAATACACACTTTACGCAGAATACGTTATTCCATTAATTAAATGTTATTATCATAGTAAATAAATTTTGTATGTGTACAATTTACTTTTATGTGGCTATTTGTAATTTAAAATGTCATGTATACATTTTTTGATTTTTTTTTTTTTTATCAATTTATATACCTGCTTTCTTATTTATATATTTCTTTTTGGTGTTGTGATTTTCTTATTACTGATATAATTTATTACTCTCTCTCTCTCTCTCTTTATATATATATATATGCATTTTTAATGAATTTGAATTGTTGAGTTAATTTTGCAGGCTAATTCTTATTTTCTTTCGCAGAGAATATTGGCAGACTTGAAATCAATTTGAAGATGCAACAGTGTCCCTTTTGCGAATATCACTCATCAAATCTTGGTGATGTGAATAAGCATGTTTAATTTGATGTCTCACAGCGGAGAGTGGACTTTCAAGTGCCCATTTCAGTGTGGCAAAGAATTTAGTCGGAACGGTGCCCTACAACCTTGTATGAGTGGCCATAGCGGGAGCGTCCATTTCAAGGATCTTCGTATTAAAAAAAAAAAGATTTTTTCGTAAAGATGTACTATGAGCACATGAGGGCTCATATTTGAGAACCGCTCTGTAACTCTCCAATTTGTCCCAACGCATTTTCACGAAATTCTCACTTTAAATAACTTAGAAAATTTCATGGAGGAAAGGGTCACCGAGGTTTCTTTTCTATGTCATATTTTATTGGCAGCAAAATTTGCTGTCGGTATGAACTCTTGGGGGACCATTTGAAAACAAATCAACAACGTGTGATCTTAGCAAAAGAAGATTATGACCGATGAGTTTAATCGATTTTAATATTTGTTTTCAATTTAATTGTTTTAGATTGTATCGATTTTAATAGTTCTTTTGTTTCTAGTAAATATTTTTGTGTACACAGTAGTGTTAATTTTCTACAATTAATAATGTAGTTGAAGAAATTCTATCGTAATGCAACTAATTACAAATAGGTGGCGAAAGCTTAGTTAGCATAATTAAGATGCATCGAATTCCGTAGAATTATTTTATTAAATATTTTTTTTATTTTAATCTTTACAAAATAAATTTTCAAACATTAAATTTTGAAGCTTGCTTTCAAAGAAATAAAAAAAAAAAAAACATTATGAATATAATGATTAATTGAATTTAATATTTTTATATGCACATCAAATCACCATATATTTATATGATATATTCATCTACATTTTTAATGATTTTGCATTTTTTGAGTTAATTTCCAATATCCTTAGAATAAATACATGCATTCTAATTCTTATTTTCTTTTGCAGATGTTGTTAGCAGATATGAAGGCAATGTGAAGAGACATCAATGCCCCTTTTGCGAATACCACTCATACCATCTTGGTCATGTGAAAAACCATGTCTTAACTCACACTGGAGAACGACCATTCAAGTGTCCATTTCAGTGCGGCAGTGCATTTACTACACAAAGTAACATGAAGGTTCATCTGAGGACCCACACCGGAGAGCGTCCTTTTAAGTGTCCGTTTCAGTGTGGCAAAGCATTTAGTGAGAACGGTACCCTTCAGCGTCATGTGAGGACTCACACCGGAGAGCGCCCCTTTCAATGCTCTTTGTGTGTACAAAGATTTTCTCGTAAAGGTGCATTAAATGAGCACATGAGGACTCATACTTGAGAACCACTCTGCAAGTCTCCTATTTGTCAAAGCATTTTCACGGAAATCTCATTTAACATAGGACACAAAATTTCATGGTGGAAAAGGACACCGAGGTTTTTTTTTCCTTTGACAAATTTCATGGGCGGTAAAAGTCTTCTCTCGATATGAACTCTTAAAGGGGCCATTTTAAAATAGATAAGCGATATGAAATCTTTGCAGAAAAGATTCTGAACGACGAGTGAATTGAATGTAATATTGACCTAATAAAACTTTTGTTTTTGTAATCTTGTTTGAGTACTTAGTTGTTTTTACATTTTAGAAAAAAAAACCTTTTGATTTCTCATTATAAATCGTATTAGTGAAATATTCAAAGGTTTCCAATTAAATGCGAATGTGCATCTCATTTAAGGCAGATGCTTCATAAAACCGAAAATAATTTGCGATAGTTAAAACATTTGGAATTAGATTCAAATCCTCTATGTGAAATCTCTAATATTACTTCGTATAATTTCACCAATGAATTGATATTGAGTTGGGAAAATTTTAAGGGGGTTTTCAGCAAATGATGCTAAGCCATAGAAAACGTTAACAGAATTCCTAAAGAAATGAATTTAAATGACAACTAACTCCGAAATTCAAAACTTTAATTGACTCCTTTCATAATCAATCTCTTTTATTTCCATTGCCCATATCATCTTTATTCTTACAATTTGCACTTTTCGGAAAAAGAGATTCTCTCGTGATTAATTCCGTATTTGTGCCTCTCTCCACTTGCAACTCGGAGCTTGAAGAATTTTTTCAGGGTTTTTCCCATTCAGTCTTCAGCCGATGACCTTTTTGTGGTTCGTTTCATAGATTTCATGCTTTGAATGAGACTAAGAATGAGCTGCATTTGATTAATTAATGTGAAATAAGTAGTTTTTAAAAATTTAAAAGTTTTATACTATACCCTTCATTCACATATTCTATTCTTGCTTTCTTACAGAATTAGTATGCTCTCTATGTTTCCATGCAGAAAATACCTGAGGCTGATTCTCACTGGCGTTACTTACCATTTAAAAACCTACTTACCATACCTACCATTTAAAAAACCTACTTACCATACCTACCATTTAAAAAATATTATGTGTTTTGTGACAAAATTTATGGCTCAAAATTCTGAATTTGTTTTGGGGTCGAATGCTGGTAGTGCTGGTACTTGTAACAGAAATCGCAGTGCGATGTTACTTGGGGAGAACTCTTCTTTAACCTCCGAAATGCATAAGCAAAACGAAAATGAATGTGAATAATTCACATCTTCGTATGGCTATGAAGATCAGAACTGGAACTGGAAGAATAAGATGGGTCTAAAAGTAAACGCTTTCTGTCTGTATTCCTTCAATAAAACAAAAATATTCTTCTTTCTACGGTGGTGTGTTACATTTTGTGTTTAAGTTCATCATTGAATTCCAGTATATGTATACTTGATACTGATATTTCTGTGAAAACTTTCATTCCTTTATACATTGTATTTTTTTTTTCGAAAATAATTTATTATAGGATTGAGATTCCTATTGGTGGGGAGTGTTAAGAATTCGTTTATCTCTCCGTCGATAGGCGCCGCACTTTTATATTGTACTTCAGTCTGCTAATCGGGCTTGGTTTGTCGCTCTGCGGTCATTGTTTGCGCACTTTGCATTAATTAGACCGGGACCTACAGTTTAATGTGAATTCCGAACCACTCACAAACATCCATGTCATCGACAGGATTCGAATCCTGCAGGTACCAGAGGCCAGAGCGCCACAGATTTTGTCATCAGGCCGCCGCCCCAATCTGGCAGAACAGCAACGAAGAAAAGTTGATTTTATGTTTGTCGATACGTATATAGAAAAGATTTTCATCTAAAGATAATACTGTGAATAAGCAAATGGAGATTCATTCTGGAGAATGTCCGTAATTGTTTACTATTAATTCCAAAGCCTTTTCTCATAAATCTTTTCTGAATATGCATATAAAAAGACATGGAGGATTTCGTTTGTCGCTCTAAGGCCATTTTTTACACACTTTAGGCTAATTAGACCGCTTTTTACACTTTAACGTGGATTCGAACCATTAACAAAGATCCACGTCACAGCTAGGATTCGAATCAGAAGCCGAAGAGTTAGCCAATTGCCATCAGATCACAGACATGGAGGGAAGTAATCAAGGAGGGCATTGGATTGCATCCAACCTTATTGTGGAATTAATGAACTATTCGAATATTCGTTCTAATATTTTGATACGAATATTTTTTGTGGGCAAATTTCAAATAATAAAACAAGTACGAAAACAAATTTTTGAAATTATTATCCAACGTTGCCATTTGTGTTTTGATGTGATTTGAGGTATAACTGGCATCATAGTATAATGTTTTTGCACTGTGACATGATTTTGTATGTCTCCAAGCTACAATGTATGTGGATGAAATAACATGCATTCCACTATTGGAAATCTTATAACTAAGATGTTATATTTATAAGAACCATTTTTTTCACTTTATTTCTGTGATCACTAATTTGTATTGTTAACAATTTCCTATTAAATCTAATTTATTGGTTTTAAATATTTTGTATCTAATGTTATGTAATAATGCTATTCAATTTTGGAATTATTTACATGTTATTTCACTTAAAACTCTAATATCCATCAATAAATCCGGAATAATTTTTATTTATTTGCAGAGGTTGTGAGAACTCGTCCGTGCAAGATACATCATCTCCCCTTTTCGTGAATACCGCTCATACGAATTGACTAATGTGAAAATCCATGTCTTAATTCCTATTGGAGAGCGACTATTTAAGTTGTGATTCAGTGTGGCGAAGCATTTGGTGCGGAATACTGAAGGTTTATCGGAGGATCTACGCAGAAGAGCGCCTTTTTCAATGTTTTTCGTGAGATAAGATTTTTCTGAAAATCGAAGCTTGTTTGTTCCGCGAGAAGACATACTGGGACACGACCCTATAAATATCATAATCTTCCTAAAACGTTTTCATCGAATTCTCGCTTAAGACAACATGTGCATCGTTTTACTTTATTTTCTGTGATTTTCATGTACATGCTATCTCGAGTTTTATGTTCTATTTCTATGAATTATTATATATAACACGATATCTGAAAAATCAAATTGATCAACAACTTTTTGTTACACTTTTATCACAACAGTCGATTCTCTTTCAACAGTCGAAACATGGGAGTGAAGCATTTCTGTATCCACCTTGCCACCTTGTTTACCTGTGTTGCTATTGGTATTGGATTTCTGAAGGAATACTTGTTGAAAAAATGGCTCGGTGATTGGGAATTTTAATGAAGTGAGAGGATATCGGGTATTTCAAACGTAACTCGAAATCAGCTTCTTCACGACCAGATTCAAAATATCCACACATGAGAAAAGTTGACCCGTCAGCAGATAAACTGGTCTGTTTTAACACATTACATGGATATAATTAGTTTTACGAAATATTTCCATTCAATATTGCTCTCTAATGAATGTGTTTCAAGTGTTATTTTTATTATTGCAGTGTTGATATTATTTTCTTTTACTTAATAATCCTTTATGAATACATAATTTACGCAGAATACGTTATTCCACTAATTAAATATTACTATAGAAATTAAATTTTATATGTGTACAATTTACTGTTATGTGTCTATTTGTAACTTAAAATAATGTGATGTATACAGTTTTTGATTTTTTTTTTTTTTTATGAATTTATATACCTGCGGTTCTTATTTATACATTTCTTTTTTGATATCTTGTTATGTATGTATTTGTATATAGGTATATATATACAAATGTGCATGTGCATTTTTAATGAATTTGAATAGTTTGAGTGAATTTCTAATATCCATCAATAAGTGCAGGCTAATTCTTATTTTCTTTTGCAGAGATTATTGGCAGACTTGAAATCAATGCGAAGATGCATCAGTGTCACTTTTGCGAATACCTCTCATCAAATCTTGGTGACGTGGAAAAGCATGTTTAATCTGACGACTCACAGCGGAGAGCGTCCTTTTCTATGCTCTTCATGTTAAAAAAATTTTTTCTCGTAAAGATGTACTATGAACACATGTGGACTCGTATTTGAGAGCCATTCAAGTCTCCTTTTTTTCCCAAAGCATTTTCACGGAACTCTCACTTAAATTAGCATACAGAATTTCGTGGAGTTAAGGATCAGGGAAGTTTCTCTCCTTTGCCATATTTTCTGGCCGGCAAAAATGTCTCTCGATATGAACTCTAGGGGGCATTTGAAAACAAATCGACGCCGCGTGAACTTAGCAATAGAGGATTATCGTTGAGTTCAATCGATTTTAATATTTGCTTAATAAAATCTTTTGTTTCTAGTAAGCATGGTTGTCCACCCAGTAATCTTAATTTTTTTCAAATATTAGTGTATTTGAATAAATTCTATCGTAATTCAACCAATTACAAATAGGTGGTCAAAGCTTAAGAGCATAATTAAAATGCCTCAAAATACATGGAATCGAAATCCAAAATCCTTGACACTCTTACCAGGTTCAAAATATCCACTTTGGAAATTGACCCTCCAGCATCTCGCATAACTGCTGTGAACAGTTTTAACAGCTTATGTTGAAAATCTCAAAAATTCAATCAAATATCTGCATTAAATATTGCACGCTCATCGATGCCTTTCAATGTGGGTTATCGTTATTATTGCAATTAATTATTTTGTAGTTTCTTTTACTTACTGTAAACTTATGAATACATACTTTACGCAGAATACGCAATTCTATATATATGGAAACAAATCAATAAAGAGTAATCTTAGCAAAAGGGAATTCTACTTGACTTCAATCGAATTTAATATTTGTTTAATAAAGCTTTTGTTGTTTGTAGTAATCAGGGTTGTGTTAATGATTGCAAGTAAGTGGGCAAAGTGTAATTAGTGTAATTGAATTACATCAAAATCTATGGAATAATTTAAAAAAATATTATTTCTGTATTTCAATATTTGCGAAATAAATTTTCATTCATTGTGAAGCTTGTCTTTCAAAGATTAAAATATTTATTGAAGATTTGTTACAAAATTATATTTGTATATCAAATATTAATTGATAAAGTTGTTATGTATTTTTTTTTTTGTGGTGCCCACATCAATTCAGATTAAATTGCTAAAAATTCTTTTCAAGCAACATTTATTCATATAAGCTTAAAAAAAAAACTTTGAAAATTTTTATTAATTTAAAATTCCTGTTGACTTTAGAATTTTATATTTTTATATGTACATTAACTAACCATATATTATATATATATATATATATATACGATGAGTTATGAGTTTGGATGTTAGAGTTAATGTCCATCAATAAAAGCAGGCTAATTCTTATTTTCTTTCTTTTACAGATGTCGTTAGCAGATATGGAGACGATGTGAAGATACATCAATGGCCCTATTGTGAACACCGTTCATCCAACCTATACCGTCATCTGAGGGCCCACACCCGAAAGCGCCCTCTTCAATGCTCTTTGTGTGAAAAAGATTTTCGCGTAAAGTTGCATTAAATGAGCACATGAGGACTCATGCCTGAGAACCACTCTGCAAACCTCGGCAAGTCATGGGATCTCGAATGATGTGATCTTAAAAAGGCCCTTTCATGCGCCATGCGAGTTCACTACTTTTCCTCCAGACCTCTAATTTATGGATGGATTTAAAAATGCACGAAGCAACGGATCATCGTAGTGGAAGAAAGTAAATGCAACAGAGGCGATACCCGACTGCGTACTTTAACATCAGATTTTAAAAGTTGTTTAAGAGGAGAAAAAAATTACTTTATTTTAAATGTAGAAATTATTTCCAAATTAATTTTGAGAATTTATTTTAAGGATTTGTATTTGGACAGTTTTTATAGCAAAATAAGAAACCAATCTTTTTATATTGAGTAATTTACATTTTAATAAATGATTATTAACAATTTAATTTTTGGTTAATGTTCAGAAAAATGTGCAGAAAAAATCTTTGTATTATGTGTATTAACTTTTGTAAAATATGTGTTATCTTTATAAATATATATATTTAAAGCTATAGAGTCGTTCATATCAAATTTTTAATCATGTATTTAATTTTATCGTAAATAATTTTCAGCAATTTAAAAATTTATTTTTTACTCAATATTAATTTTGTATCCATAATTAAAGCTGTTGTTTATAATTTTATCCATTCTTATTTCCTTTATATTCCAGAAACATTCATTTTAAACATTTTCATTAAAAATATTTGTGTTGTAAAAATATTCAATATGAAAAAGGACATTTACTATGTCTTTTTTTTTTTTTGTGAATGAAATTCTAATTTCCATAATTAAATCCACCCTAACTTTTTGTTATTTTTTTTCTACAGATGTTGATTGCAGTTTTGAATTCAATTCGAAGATGTTCTCGTATCCCTGTTGCGAATACCGCTCATCCATACTTACTAAAGGGAAAATGCATCTCTTAACCTACACTCTAAATTCTTACCAATTATTAAACGACGAGCATTTTATCTTTGCTACTCAGTTTCAACGCGCCAAAATAATTTTCAACATAAATTTATATGTGTTTATTGGAAATCTGTAGTGAATTCACAGAGCCTATTTTAATTTAATTATGAATTTTAGATTTAGGTGATTTTTAACCTGATTAGGAGAGAAAGAATAAAGCAGAGCATTTCATTTCCGAAGATCAAATCTTGTTGTGGAATTGAGGAACAGTCATTTAAATTAATTGTATAATTTTTGGAGGGCAAATTCCAAATAATGAATTCTGCACGAAATCACATTTTTTTTTCATACATTTCCGAAGTGAGCGTCCTAACGTGGCAGTTGTTTGAGATGACATGATGTCTAACTGCCATTATATTAATATTTTTTTGTCTCTGAAATGTTTTTTCATGTTTTCAACTTTTATTGAATCTAACAAATGTTTTAAATGCATGTGGATGAAATACTTGCATTCCAGTATTGACAATCTTATAACTAATACGATTCATTTATGACTTATTTATGATCAAATTTTTTTTTAAATTTTATTTCCGAGTTCATTATTTTTCTATTGTTTCGAATGTCTTAATAATTCTGTAAGATTTATTGGTATTAAATCTTTTGCATTTAAAATAATACTATTGATTTTTATTAAATTATTTACTTGTTATTGCACTTAAAACACTAATATCCATTGATAAATCCGGACTAATTTTTATTGATTTATTTGCAGAGATTGTGAGAAGACATTCGTACAAGAGGCATCAATGCCCCTTTCGTAAATACCGCTCATAGAAATTGACTAAATGTTAAAACCCGTGTTTTAATTCCAATTGGAGAGCGACCATTTAAGTGTGTGATTCAGTTGTTTCGAAGCATTTGGTAGGGAATACCACCTAAAGGTTCATCTGAGGAGTCACCCCGTAGAATGACCAAAGTTTTTCTAAAAAGCGAAGCTTGATTGATCACACGAGGACACATACTGGGAAACGACTTTATAAATGTCCTAAACGTTTTCGTGGAATTCTCACTTAAAACAATATGTGCATCCTTTTATTATTTCCTTTTATTTCTGCCTTTAATGTCAACTCGATTTTATGTTCTATTTCTATGAATTAATGTTTATAACAGATTATATCGGGAAGCTGAAAAATCAAATTAACAAGCAACTTTCTTGTAACACGTTTATTACAACAGTCGATTCTCTCTTTCAGAAACAATCGTGGGAGTGAAGCATTTAAAATTTTTGTATCTAAATTGTGAACCCGTTTACATGTGTTGCTATTGGTAATGGATTTCTGAAGTAGTGCTTGTTCAAGCATTGGCTGGGTGGTTGGAAATTTTAATGAAGAGGATATCGGGTATTTCAAAAGCAGCTCGAAATCAGCTACTTCACTACCAGATTCAAAATATCTACACATAAAGAAAGTTTACCTGTCAACAGATTTCCTGGACTAATGTTAACAGATTATATGAATATTATTAGTTTTGCGAAATATTTTCATTCAATATTGCTCTATCATGAATGTCTTTCAAGTGTTATTTTTTATTATTGTTGTGTTGCAATTATTTTCTTTTTCTGATTATTCCCTTATAAATACATACTTTACGCAGAATACGTTATTTCATTAATTAAATGTGATTATTATAATAATTAAATATTGTTTGTTAAATTTTCTTTGTAATTTACTATGATGTGGCTATTTGTAATTTAAAATAATTTTATGTATATAGTTTTTGATTTTTTTCTTGAATTTATATACACTTGCCAGAAAAAGTCTGCGTACAAGCACATAGCACATATTCAAAATTGAAAAAAATCATGTTTTAATAATGATATTAATTTTATATTGTATTTAATTCATTCTTTACACAATTCATTAGCATTTAATAACAATTAAAGAAATACAACACTATTTGTGTTTAAAAATAATTAAAATAAGGAATATTAGAAATAGCAGCCAGAAAAAGTCTGCGTACAGATGAAAAAAAGCATTAAAAAATACTTTCCATTGGCTTTCAACTAAACTTTAATAGGTGGTTGGATAACCTTTACGTCTGAGAACCTCTGTTAATCGTTTGGGCATAGAATGGACGAGTTTGGAAGTCTCCTCAGAAGAAATGTTATTCCATTCTGTGATTATCACTCTCTTTAACATTTCTTTTGAGGTAATCTTGTGCTGTCGAATTTTTGCTCCAACAAGTCCCATAAATGCTCAATGGGGTTTTAGTCCGGCGATTGTGGAGGAGAATGCAATTGATTTTTGATATTGTACAGAAGCCAGACCTTAACATTATGGGCAGTGAGCTTCGGATCATTGTCCTGTTGAAAACAAAAGTCATCTCCTAGGTTCAAGTTCTGTGCGCTCCGTTTCAAATTTTCTTTTAAAATGTTGATATATCCCATATGGTTTAATGTCGACTTTATAAAGGTTAGACGACCTACGCCGTTGGCAGCCATACACCCCCAGACATTATACCACCTCCACCATGCTTAACTGTAGGCACAAGATTCTGCTTCTCAAAAGCCGTACCTTGTTTTCTCCACACCAGCTTACGTCCTTTTATGCCAAATATGCAAAACTTGCTCTCATCAGAGAATAGTACTTTTTCCCAAAATTGTGGAGACTTATTTACATACTCATTTGCAAAATGTAAACGCTTTTGCCTATTCACAGCTATGTGTGGCTTCCTGTGAGCAACACGGCCATAATACCCAGCCTTTTTTCAAAATTTTTCTTCTGGTGTCTTCATGGAGTGTTTTTTTAAATCTCTCTCTAACGTCATTTGCAATCTGAAAGGCACTTATACGTGGATTGAAACGTACGGACTTGAAGACATATCTCTTTTCACGGGCAGTCAGCTTAGATGGACGTCCAGAACGTGGCTTTGAGATTATAGATTTCGATGAAGTGTAATTATTGATCCCTCTTCGGATAGAGGAATGAGTTCTTCCAACAATCTTGCCGATTTCCCGAAGAGTTTTGCCTTCATTCCTAAGTTTTATGATGGTCTTTCTTTCTTCAGGAGTAATCTCCTTTGCTTATAAATCCATTGTGATTTACATGCCACAAATCTTAAAAACATAATATTTTAACTACTATCTAATAAAACTGAGCAAGTGGTTAAAGTTAATTGAAGTTTGATTTGCACATTTCATTATATTTATTTTTGTACGCAAACTTTTACTGGTAGCAATTTGTGTTATTTTTTTTATTTCAATTGTTGTTTCTTAAACACAACGCGTGTTATATTTCATAAATTATTATGAAAAGTTAATGAATCGTGTAAGGAATAAAATAAATACAATATGAAATTATTATCATTTTCAAAATATACTTTTTTTCGTTCTTGAATATTTTCTATGTGCTTGTACGCAGACTTTTTCTGGCAAGTGTAGTTGTCTTCTTATTTATATATTTATTTTTTAAAATATTGATATTTTTGTTACTCATATCTATTGTGTATAAAGAATTTTACAAAAATTTAGCAATACAATTTCTGAATATAATGGTTTACTGAATTCAATATTTTTATATGTACATTAAATCACAATATATATATCTATTATATATAATTCCCGTATCACGATGTTTGTTCGCGATGAACTCCTAAACTAACCATCCGATTTTAACTTTTCTTTTTTTTTTTTAAATGTGTGTTTTGTTCCAACTTGAGACATAGGATAGTTTTTATTCACATTTTTTTGTATTTAAATGCAAAATCGTTTAAAATCTAGCATTGAGAAAGACGCCAATCTTGCAACCCTGAATTTTCGTCAATTTTCCGCCAATTTCTTTCGGGTTGCAATACTGCAATTAGAGGAATTCGTAGCTTCATTTTCCGGACAATATAATGACTATTTTATTGCTATTTCGATAATTAATTGCAGAATTCTTATTTGCACTAATTTAATCGTTGGAGTAAAAAGTTTGTTTCCACCACAGACGAAAGACATACCACAATAAAAGGTATGTTACATGGCGCCGTGTCTCGATGCCTGTACTACATAACCGTAAAATTCTCATGTTCTGAATATTATTGTTTTATGTACTACTTTAAATTTTGTGAAAATTATATTGTATGAAATTTATATTATTTCTATGAGAAATAAATCAAATGTATGTAAGTATTACCTGATTTGATTACCAATATTTTTTTTATTTTCTAAGTTTGAATTTGAATTGGAATAAAATATATTGAATGAAAAGTTGTGAATCAAAACATTGAACTTTTCTATGCTTAAAGTTTGTCAACATGTGTTGTATTTTATTAAGAATTATAAAATGAAATGTGATCTAGAAGATAATATAATATAGACAATATAATTTTAAAGAAAGAGGATGAATTTTAAGGATTGAATTTTTGAAAAGTGTGAAAATGAAGTACACTCTGCAATTATTTGATATAATGATAACATTAAAATTTTATAAAAGGTATTATAATAGTTGCAAGTTGAAAATCAAGGACATATTTTTTTAAAAACTTTTTTTATTTGAAAAACAAAGAATTTGAGTTATAAATTTGAGTGATTTGAATATTGTCGAAGAAAAATGATAAATGGTTACTTTTAAGTTGGAAGTTATTTAAAGAAAACAAAACAACTAAATGAGTGTTTATATTAATAAAGGAGAATGAAAAGCTCATTAACTTTTCCATTTGTTTTGTGATTTCTTTCATCATAAAATAATAAAACATTTTTTGTGAAGAAGAAAAAAACACATTTTCTAAATTTAAATTGGAATTGGAATAAAATATATTGAATGAAAAGTTGTGCATCAAAACATTGAACTTTTCTATGCTTAAAGTTTGTCAACATGTGTTTTATTTCATTAAAAATTCTAAAATGAAATGTGATCTGCAAGATAATATAATATAGACAATATAATTTTAAAGAAATATGATGAATTTTAAGCATTTTTTGAAAAGTGTGAAAATGAAGTAAACTCTGCAATTATTTGATATAATGATAACATTAAAATTTTATAAAAGGTATTATAATAGTGGCAAGTTTAAAATCAAGGACATTTTTTTTTTTAAAACTTTTGTTATTTGAAAAACGAAGAATTTGAGTGATTTGAATATTGTCGAAGAAAAATTGATAAATGGTACTTTTAAATTGGAAGTTATTTCAAGAAAACAAAACAAATAAATAAGTGTTTATATTAATAAAGGAGAATCTAAAGCTCAATAAAATTTTTATGTATGTACATTTATTTTTATTTACATATAAAAGTTTGTTTTAATTATTTCTTATTTGAATTTTTATGCATTTTGTATTCATTCAAAACACCATAATACTAATATTTCTGTTCTAAATGCTTTGAAACTTCATGTAAAAGTTTTCTTTAAATGTATGAAAGGAATAGAACATGGAAATTAACCTAAATTCATAAATTATTTTTATTTCAGTTTTTAAACTAAGAATTTTTGTAAATTTGTAAAAAAAAAAAAGTTTATATCGACAAACTTTAAGCATACAAATAAGTATAAATAATTAAGATATAAATTTGAAAACAGTATATTACCTACATAAGGATATTCCCAGCATAAAAATGCTTGCAAAGGAAAAAACTATTCATGTTTTATTTATTTTTGAATTATCAAGTTTTGCAACAATATCACATTTTTGCAATGTTTATCCATATTTTAAAGAATAAATTTTATAAAAAATAGTTAAAGTTGATATTTTTATGTGGAATTCAAAGGTTTTGAATATATTTAATCAAAACGCAAAAAGGCTAAATATTTTAAATCCAGGTCATTTCATATTAAAAGGCCTTTGCAAATAGGAGGAAGTTGTAAAAAAAATTTTGTCGAGCAAATTTTAACTTTTTCAAAACAAAGCTCAGAAAATATTTAGAGCTTTAAGGAAAAATAAAACTATATTTTTAATAAATAAGACTATGAACTTGATAATTCAATGGCATTTTAATACATTTACAACATTTTTAAAAGTAATATCTCTAATTAAAAGTTGTTTTTAGCTTTTCTCAAAATGAATTTTTATGCTTTTTGTTTTCATCTGAAACACCATAACACAAGTAATTTTGATCCAAATGTTACAAAACTTTGTATTTTCATAAATGTTTACAGGTAAGAGACTTCTGAAATGATTATAGCTACATAAATATTTTTTATTTTAATTGTTAAGCTTGGAATTACATGCAAATTTTGAAAGAATTTTGTGTCGACAGCATTTAAACTAGCACAAAATAATAAATAATAAAGATATAAATTTACCAGAGGTCCATTCCCTGTAATATGTTAGTACAAACAAATACAAACTTAGAAATTTAAAAAATATTGATTTGATTTTGAGTTATCATGTTTTGTAACAGTATCAATTTTTGGCCATTTTGACCCTTATTTTAGCTTATAAAAATTAAAAAAATAAATAAATAAGAATAAGAATAATGAAATTTTTTTATGTGAAATCAATAGTTTTTAGATACATTCAATCCAAAAATGTGTACAAAGATAAAAAATTTCAAAAAAATTCATTCGAAGGTGTTCGTGTACCTTAAACAATCGTTTACATTTTATTGTGAATTTTTTTTTAAGTCATTTATTATTATATCCCGATTTTATTTTAATTGTATTGTATTTTTTCAATTATCATTTTCAGTAAAATGCCACCAAAAAAATCTAACCTCAACAATGCCCGTAGGCGTGAGGCACGACGTAGACGTGCTGAGAGGGCCCTCATGTCAACAAATCAAACCACGACAGCAAACGATAACAATACCAATTATAGTATCTAATAATTGAACGAAATACAAGAAAGCCATAGCAACGCGTGGCCGGGTCTTCTAGTATATATATATAATATGCAAGTGCATATTTAAACAGTTTGAATTGTTTGAGTTAAACTCTAATATCCGTCAATAAATGCAAGTTAATTCTTATTTTCTTTTGCAGATGTTGTTGGCAGATATGAAGGAAATGTATTGATACATCAATGTCCCGTTTGCGAATACCACTCATCAAATCTTGGTGACGTGAAAAAGCATGTTTAATCTGATGACCCACAGCACAGAACGACATTTAAGGTGTCCATTTCAGTGTGGCAAAGCGTTTAGTCATGACGGTGCCCTGCAGCGTCATCTGAGGGCCCATACCGGAGAGCGTCCTTTTCAATGCTCTTTGTGTAAAAAAGATTTTCTCGTAGAGATGCATTAATTGAGCGCACGAGAAACTACTACTCCGCAAGTCTGCTCTTTGTCCCAAAGCATTTTCGCGGAATTCTAACTTGAAATAGCATGAAAATTTCATGGAGGAAAAGGACACCGAGGTTTCTTTCCTATGACATATTTTATGGGACAAAGTCTTCCCTCGATATGAACTTTTGGGGGTCATTTGAAAACAATTCAACAACGTGTGATCTTAGAAAAAGAGGATTCTCCTTCATGAGTTCAATTGATTTTAATATTTGTTCATTAAAAGTTTTGTTTCTAGTAAATTTTTGCTGCACCTTGTAATCTTAATTTTTTCATATTATTAATGTAGGTGAATAAAATCTATTGGAATGTACCTAATTACAAACAAGTGGCCAAAGCCTAATTAGCATAATTAACATACGTCAAAATCCATGGAATCGAAATCCAAAATCCTTGAAGCTCTTACCAGATTCAAAATATCCACTTAGAAGATTGACCCTCCAGCATCACGTATATTTGCTGTGAACGGTTTTAACAGCTTATGTTGAAAATCTCGAAATATTAGTCAAATATTTGCATTAAATATTGCAAGCTCATCGATGCCTTTCAATATGGGTTATCGTTATAATAACGATGCATCGATCGATAACGTTGCATCGAATAATTATTATAACGATCATCGCATTATAACGATCGTTATAATGCAATGCTCAAATAATTATTGTTTCTTTTACTTACTATAAACTTATTAATGTGTTTTAAGCAGAATAGAGACCTTGCTGATGATGTTAGAATTTCAAAAGGATCGGTCAATTTGGCAAGTTGATTTCAAGTTGGCATAAGTGCATTGTGTCCGAGTGGATTACTTTGAAAGCGATGAAATAAATTTGGAAGAATAAATAAAAAGTTTTTGAAAAAAATTATTGATGATACTTTTTGGGCACAGTAATACTTTGATCTTTCTACCAACCAGTTTCTATGGGCAACTTGCGCTGTTGTGGAAGTACATTTCTTTCATTCTATCATTGCCATGGTTATCGAAAACTGAAGAGAACAGCTGAAGTTGGTAGTAGATTTTTTTTAAAAACGAGGAGTAAACAGATTGAAAAAGGGGATTCTCTTCCCAACACATAAGACATGCATTGTATCAATTGTAAAAACAGGAAAACATTTTCTGATGGGATTTACAAAATTAATTTCTGTCTTCACTGCTATAAAGAATATAAGGAAAAAAAAAAGGAGCAGCGTGAATTGTTCTGCTAAACCAAATTCTTTTTTTTATAATATATTATTAATAATTACTCCTCTCAAATCTTACTTTTTATTCTTCAATGAAAAATAAACATAAGACACCTTTCAAATTTACATACTTAGAGGCTTTTCAAGAAAATACACAAAAATTACGTAATTTCATTATCATTTTTATAAATTCAATAAATACACTCAAGAGCCAAAACATAATGACCACCCCTACATTTTGCAATGAACTCGCCTGGATGACGTGGAAGGCACGTGATCACGTGGAAGTTGTATTTAACTGCTGCTGGAGGGTCTGAAGAACCATTCTTTCACTTACTTCTGTGTGTGATGGGAAAGGTCGCGGATCTAAGCGACTTTGATAGAGGGCAGATTGTAATGGCTCGAAGGCTCGGAAAAAGTATTTCCGAAACTGCACGACTCGTGGGTTGTTCGCGATCTACAGTTGTTAGTACTTATGCAAAGTGGTTGAATGACGGTGAAACCAGCAGTAGACGACATGGTGTAGGACGTCCACACGCTATCAAAGAAAAAGGACGTCGGAGACTGTCTCGCATAATGAAGCAAAACCAGAGCCAGACAGTGGCTCAGCTGACAGCCCAATACAATGAAGGGCCAAGTAGAATAGTATTGGAGCACACTGTTCAGCGGACACTGTTGGATATTGGGCTACGCAGCAAACGTCCCACTCGTGTGCCTTTGCTGACCAAGCGTTATCGCCAACTGCGCCTGCGCTGGGCCCGGGAACACCGCGACTGGTCCATGGATCAGTGGGAGAGAGTTGCCTGGTCAGATGAATCACGGTTTGTCATTCATCATGCCGCTGGCCGTGTCAGGATACGCCGTCTTCCAGGCGAACAGTTGCTTCCTCAATGTACAGTAGGTCATACACAGGCCGGTGGTGGCGGTATTATGCTTTGGGGGACGTTCTCTTGGGCGTCTCTGGGACCCGTGGTTGTGGTAGAGCAGACCATGAATGCTCCAGGGTATCTGAGCATCATTGCGGATCAGTTGCACCCTTACATGGCCTCTGTTTTCCAGCTGGAAATGGAATGTTCCAACAGGACAACGCCCCTAGTCACAATGCTAAAATTGTGATAGAGTGGTTCCAAAAACATGATGCTGAATTCCAGTTAATGTCCTGGCCGCCTAACTCAATCCGATAGAACACTTTTGGGATGTCTTGGGACTGCAGCTCAGATTTCAAAGACCACCAATTCGCAATATCTCGGATTTGCGTGACCGTTGCTTAAACATCTGGTACAATCTGTCTCCGGCCATCTACCAAGGACTTGTGGCATCCATGTCAAGGTGCATGAAGCTATATTGCGCTCCAAAGGTGGGCCAACTCGTTATTGACAGGTGGTCATAATGTTTTGGCTCTTGAGTGTATATTTGCTATTTTTAATTTAGAAATCATATTCTAGGATCATATCATAAGGTGCACAACTATGTGATGATCACTTTCACTACCCACACACACAAAAAAACCTTAGAAAATTATTTATCCTTTATATATTTCATTTCATTATCTATAATAAGAAATAAATAATATAATATATTAAAAAATGCGAATAAAAATTTTAAATAATTTAATGCCTAACATAACATCGATTGTCATTATTATTTTTATTATTATTTTTTTAGTATTTTATTCGATTCTTGCTATTATCAATGGCAAAAATAATTAGGAAAATAGTCTTATTTATTTTTTTCTATACATATTTATGCCTCAAAAATGTTTGTTCATAAAAGCATACTGATCCAAAATTTATTCTGCTTTTTAATATCTTATTTAATAACAACCATACCTGCATTTGTTGCTTATTTTAAAATATACAGCCTGTACGTCTAGTATATAGCTACACTAAGTAAACTAAACAGCAAATATTAATTCTGATTAGGAGTTTAAGGAACACTAAATTTCAATGAAACTCTGTAACCGGTGTCAGTGCGTCAGTGGGCCATTTATTTATGGATAATCTAAACTTTTATATCTTCAGTTGGCAATATTAAACTTGCTCAAATTTGATCACGCGCCTTTTTTGTATTTTTATTTACAATGATTTTCTAACTAAGTGCAACCTTACCGTGACACTAAATTTAACATAAAAAATATATTTAAAATAAAAAAAAAAAACTTTTTATCTGCTAGTTTCACATTTAGTAGCACAAAAGTACCTTATGCAAGAGATTTAATTCATCTTTCCTTAGTTTGAAAACAAGAATGTAGATTGATTTAAGTAGGAAAATAGTAAAACTATTTATACACTACGTAAAAAAAGTAGAAGGACACTTGATTTTGTAACAATAACCGAAAAATATTTTATTTTTACTAAAATTTTTTATTAGAAACATTTTACAAATATTTTAAAAATACAATTTTAACATCAGAATTATGATATTCAAACATAAAATATTAATGGCAACAAAAATAGTTTCTCTTTTTTTGAAAATTTGTAAAAAAAGTAGAAGGACAGCATTATAATGAATGAAAAATAGTGATTTTAATAAGGAATGTTCTTCCCATTGGCCTTTATAACTTCAAATATTCTGTTTGGAAGTGAATTGTATAGAGATTGAACTTCTGTTTGACAAAATTGTCCCACGAGTCATTCAATGCTTCTCGAAGCTGAGTTAGCGAATCAAATTGCCCTCCATCAGCATAAACTCGACGAACTAGCATTGCCCAGATGTTTTCCACTATATTAAGGTCAGGACTTTTGGCTGGCCATGGTAAAACATCCACATTATTTGTTAGGAACCAATTTTTGACTCCAGTCGCGGTGTGAATGGAAGCTCCATCTTGCTGAAACTTCCACTCTTCACCCCCAAGTCAGAGCCATAAGGAAGAAGCTCGGAATTCAGCTCTTAATGTAGTCTGTATGTTTTTGCCTACTATTTAAGAAAACCAGACTTGTCCTTCCTCCATATCCAACAGCCAACCAAACCATTAAACTCCCTCCTCCCATTTGTCGTGTTGAATAGTATTCGTCTTCATTCCCAGACAATGCCAGTAGTGCTGATATCCGTCTGGACCGTTTAAGTTAAATTTTTTCATCGGAAATTATCACAGAAGTCCATTCTGTAGTCCAGGGCATGTGCTCCTTAGCCCACGCTAAACAATTATCAATGTGAGCTTGTGTCCACTTAGGATGATGTTTCCGTTTTTGAAAATGAATTTTTAGATCTTTTAATATAGTTGTAAACCGTTTGTTTCGTCACATGATTAAGTCCTGCTTGATTTCTTGCCTTTGAAACACTTCCTTTGTTCTTCTTAAGCACACGGACAAGTTTTCTTTCATCACGTGGTGTTAACTTTTTCGGTCTACAAGTCTTCTTTTTCTTTCCATTTTTATAAGGATTTCTGATAAAGTTTGAAACTGTATTGGAGCTCACCTGCAACAATCGAGCAATCTCTGACACCTTTACCATCATTTTGATATGCGAAAATTCGGCCTTTTTGAAAATCGTTCAAAGGTATTCCTTTAGGCATTTGTGAGAACGGAGAAACAGCGTAACTTTTAAACAAATTAGATTTTTTTGACAGAAAAGTACGAAATCACTATTTAACTAAAGAACAACGCACTAAATTAAATATATTAGCAAGTGTCCTTCTACTTTTTTTTACGCATCGGAAATTATATATACTAATTTTATTATTAATATTAGTGGT
Source organism: Caerostris extrusa (assembly GCA_021605095.1). NCBI lineage: Eukaryota > Metazoa > Arthropoda > Arachnida > Araneae > Araneidae > Caerostris > Caerostris extrusa. Next base: position 1,275 of record BPLR01015662.1, on the reverse strand, counting down.
AGATGCTTAATTGTTGCCTAAAATGAAAAAAGGGTCATTAAACTAAATCTGCATAAATATCTGGTAGTTAGGAGAAAATAAGAGATATTAATTGGCAAAAAAAACACTGTCCCTCTATTTTTTTTACGCAGTGTATATATATTTTTCAATTCTTATAAAATTTGTTGATTACCAATTTAATTTTTATATGCTATATATGTTATAAATGCATTCTCTTAATGATATCAATAAGGATTCATATGTTTTGGATTTAAAACAACTTAGGAAAATTGAAATTAAAAATGTGATTTCATTAAAAAAATTTAGTGATAGTGAAAGACCATTTTCACTCAATTTAGTTGAGCAATAAAATGAAGTTTTTAATTTAGTTTTACTTCTGTATTAAATTTGGCCTGTGCATCTGAATTTCAATTACATTACATGTATTATAATTTGACAAGTTGTCAAAGCATATTACAGGTTTTGCATGTTATATATATTGTTTTAATGCAGTATATTTATTTGCGACAAATTATCAAAAAACAAAAAATTATGCAAAAAATTATTTTTGAATTTTGAAATAGCTAATAAATCCAAATCTATCTCAATTAAAAATGTCAGATTAGCAAATAATTACCAAAGACCCTTATAATGAGCAATAACTAAATAGTTTTACTTACAAGCTTTATTGTTTAAGATTTGGCTGAGAAAACTATTTTAAATGTACTGAAAATACTCTTTTAATTCAAATTTTCAGATGTACAAACAAATACAAAATTCCTTATAGTGAATAAATTTTATTGGAATTTTTAGATATTTTTTTTTTTTTTTTTGCAATATTGTCATTAATACACAAACCAGGTGACATAATTGGAATAAACAATGTAAATTATCTTGAGAATTATCACCAAGCAATTGTAATATTTTCTGTTCATTGGAAGAATGTGTTCCAGAATTAGTAATTAATTTATTTTTCTTAATATTTTTTTTTATACCAAATAGGAAATTTAAAATAAAAATTAAAAATTTTAATTAAAAATTATTTAACTGCTATTGGTCAAGTTTGATAGTAATAAATTTATATGTATGCGAGACAAAAATCACCAAATTAAAAAAAATTTCTTCAAAATTTAATAGAATTAGTATTTTTTCCATGAAAATAGTTAAATTTACAATCTTTTAATGAAGTTAAATATTATTTTAACTTAATTACAAACTTCTAAGTAACATGAAGTTTAAAAAATAGAGAAATTAAATCATGTTACTGTAAGAAAGATAATTTTTGATGCATTTATT
>BPLR01015661.1:0-60791 GCA_021605095.1 Caerostris extrusa | reverse complement strand
AAATTATTGTTTTGCAAAACAAGTAAAATTCTATATACATTTTTTAAATCTACCATCAAGTTTGATTTTGGTTTATAATTCATGAAATATTTTCTTTTAAAAACTTGGAGTTTTGAAAAATGCTATTCAATCTTATATTTTCAGTATTTTTTAAAAAATAATCAACAATTAATGTCATCCTTCGACATTTTTTTTTTTTTTTAAAGTTTTGTATCACTCTGTATCCCTTTTTCTATTGCACATGCAAAATAGTACTTTTACACTATCACTGTTTTTAAATGCATTTTATTATAAGATTTATAAAGTGGTTTTATTAACTGAATATTTCTTTTACTAAAACAACAAGAAAATTAAGTGCTCTAATCATTTATATGGGGGAGTTGACGAAAATCTGTTGTATTTGTTATTTTAAAATTCAAAAGTTTTATTTTATTTTTGAATGTTTTGTTCCAAAATGTTCAATTTATTTCAGATATGTAAAAGGGGGCTAAATATTTTCAAAGGCTGCTTTTTAAGATGACAGATCAAGCCAGGAAAGAAACCTATATAAAAGATGAAGATGGATGGTTGCATACAGGAGATAAAAATGTAAACTTCCAGTAAGAGTTGTTTTTTTCTTCATCTTGTACTTAAATTCACCTAATATATCTTTATATATGTATGAAAAGTTAAAAAAGGAAAACCTGGTAATTTCTTAATACCAGACTTTATACTAGCGAAACATTAATTAAGTATAATTTCATTTCAATTTACAAAAATTGATTATAACTTTACTGGTAAATTTTGTTTGATCTTTTGGTTAAAACAATTCAGGCTTTCATTTGATGTAAAATAATGCCTCTTAAAATTAGAATCTCTTTCAATTAATAATTGCTGCTGTTTATTTAAGTATTTGTCTAAAATAAAATAAAACTTTTTCACAACATTTTAATATATGTTTTTTAATAGAATGGAGTCTGAAAATAGTGGACAGAAAAACATATCTTCAAGCTTGCTCAAAGGAGAATATATAGCTCCTGAGAAAGTGAAAACATTTTTTTGTCTTCAGTCAATATGTTACAAGCTCTAATATTTGGACGGTGGTTGAAAGTGTTTGAGGTAATTTTGCAGGTACATTCTTCAGGAGTTTTTGTTCTAATATTTATAGTCAAAAAGTATGAATGCATTGTTGTAAACAGCATTCAGTTTTAATTTTGTCCCCCTCTGCTTGAATGCTGTGCATTAGATTTCTTTTGAACAAAAATTATTTAAAATATTACATTAAAATGCAATTTTAATAAAATAGTTAATATATATTTTTAATAAAAGATATATTTAATGTTTTTAGAGTTGCCTAAGGTTACAAATTATTGTCCCAGATAAAGAAGTTTTAGTATCTTGGTGCAAAGAAAAAGGTGTCCAAGGAACTTGGGAACAAATTTGCAGAAACAGGGTAAATTACTGTGTGTGCATTTTTCTGCATATTTTTTATGAATTTCTTGAATAATGAAATTTTTTTTATTTTAAAATTAAAAAATTAAGTATTTTCAATCAATAACTTAGTTTATATGCGTAAAATTATTTTTTTTTTCAATATGTAAATGAGTTTATTTTATTTATTTATAGTTCCTGAAGGAGTTGATCTTGAATGACATTACCCATTTGGGGAAAGCTGGTTTAAAGTCTTTTGAACAGGTATTCATTTGTTTTTATATTTAAGTAAAAGTTAAAAGGAAATCTTAGTTTTTGAAAACATTTGTAGAAGTTATCCGTGATATATTTTTATGTTGTTTGTAAAAGTTGTGCAAATTTGAATGGAAGGAAATTTTAATTTTGATATTTGTAAGATATATGACTGTATGCTTAAAAATAATTTTAATGTGAACTAAAAGTTCTTTCTTAAGAGAATTCTAAACTCTCTTATAAAAGAAAACTTTCAAGCATTTAATAATTTTACAATTTTGCGTACCATTTGTTAGCCAAAATATGTAATTTATATTATATACTATTGAATTATTTTTAGGTGAAAGATATTTATGTACATTCCGAGATGTTTTCTGTTGATAACGGACTTCTTACCCCCACACTCAAGACTAAGAGGCCTGATTGTAAAAAGTGCTTTATTGACATTATTGAATCCATGTATCGACTTATGGGTTAAATGGCTCATCTGTGAATGTGTGTCCAAGAATCTCTAAATGATGGTGTACTCAAGCTAGTTTTAAACAAAAGCTGTGATGAACCAACAACTCAAAGGAAAATACTCTGAATGAAATATCAAACTTATTGCAATCAATTTCTATTTACTTTTTCCCTTCCTATATATCAATCTGTATAGCACTGGTGTTAGTAAGAACTAATGAATGTTTGATGTCATCAGATTCACAAAAATAAACTTTTTGCACATTCCATGAAAGAAAGTGAATTAAAAGAAAAATTGTGTCTAAATTTGTCTAAAATTGTGAATCATTGTTTATGAATCAAGCTGATGAAAAAGCTTATTGTATGAATGTTCCTTTACTTGTATTTTTTTGTCCTGCAACATTTCATTATGGGTATTGGTTTATTATTACCTTGCATTCATTGTAATCATCACAGTATTTACTTTTTTGTTTGAAATCTTGACTAATGTAATTATTGCATTTGTTCACATACTCATATAGGGAGTTTTGTTTTATTGCAAGTGCAATGAGTGTTAGGTGAAATGGATGAAATTAGTATGTAGATTTTTTCACAACAATCTTATACTGTATAACAAGAAATTTCATCTGGTACACTTACTTCTGTAAAGCAAAGCTGAAAAAAAAAAAAAAAAATGCTTTTACTTCATTAATACTCAAAATAATAAGTCATGTTTCAAAAATATAAACATTTTAAATAAAAGCATTAAATTTTGTGTTAATCTTACTCATGCATCTCTCACTTATCATTGTTTTGTTTTTCTTGCATTATTATTTATTGTGAAGTAGTCTTTCCTTCAGCATACAAGTGTTTGACTTTGGATTGAAAGAATTCTTTTTATTATGATATTCATCTTTTACTCAACTTTTTTTCTCCCAGTAGAAATAGGTAGCAATGTTTTATTTAATATTTTTGTGTCATGTCTTGTCTTATTAAGTTATAAAACTTCTGAAATACTCATTTTGTTAAGATATTATATATAAGTTTTTATTTAATTTATTATTTGTTTGTAAGTCTCGACTGTATAAATTTTGTATATTAAAGTATTTTGCTTTCTTCTAAAATTAAAATAAAAAATTGACCTAATATATATGTATATTTTAAATTTTAAACAGCATATATTTACTTCAAATAATTAATTGTAGAAGTTCGTCATTTTCCTATCTTTAGTTACTTTATAGTTTTTGTTTTTTTTAAATGTATTAACCGGTGATATTTTCCAAACTGTATAAAATATAAGTGATGGTGAAAAATGCTATGAAATTTGTTTAGTTGTCATCAGTTTTATGTTAGGTTTGTATGATGTATCTTTAGTACTATTTTTTTAAAAAGTACATCTTGAGCATTTTCAAATGTTGTAACATGTTTGTTTTTTTGTAACTTTTCTGGGCAAAAAATGTTTATTTTTAAAATTTCTCTGCAATTTATTCAGTGTAAAGGTTAACATTTATACTGCGAGTTTTGAGTGTGCTTCAATTAAATATGATTGTAAAATACATTGTCGAGTTAAATAGCTTATTTTTAAAATTACTTTAATATGATTAAAAGAATTTTAAAATTATTTAAAAATTTTTTTAACATTGCTTACTTTGAAGACTCATATATCAAAGCATTTTAAAATCTTTCTCTGATCATTTGTAACCTTGTTTAGCATGATCTGAATTAAATTTTGGAATTTCTTAAAATTTTTTCCCCTCTTACCTATTTGATGAATTCATTTTATGATCTTAATGAATGAAATTGTTCATCAATATTTTGTATTATAAATATTGATGGAATCTATATTCTCAAATGAATAATATAATCCCTTTTTAAAAAGTGATTCATTTTCCTAATTTTGTGTGTAATTAATAATGGTAATACTCTTTTTTGAATAAGTTATTTATTATATATTCATATTTCATTAATAATTTCATTTGGTTAATAATGGTAATACTCTTTTTGAATAAGTTATTTATTATATATTCATATTTACAATTATATTTATGGGATCATTCTGTAATACTCAATCTTCTATTATTCTAGCATAAATTTTCTAAATGTCGAGTATGTTAATCAAATGTATAACATAAAATGGTGATAAATTTTCTAAATACGTATTTAAATTGCAGTTCCATTTGCAAAATGTAAAAATAATTTATTAGTTAGTTTTTATGTTGGACACAATTATTTTGTATAAAACTGGTTCTTTTCATTGTCATTTGTACATTTACTAATTAAATATCTTCTCAAATATCTTCTTAGTGGTGTTTATTTAATTAATAAATTTTATTTAGTTTAAATTAATCATTAAATTTATATATTTGAGATGGATATTTTATAAATATATTGGATGCATTTTTTGTCGAGTATATGTACTGCAACAATTGTAATTATAAAATTTTTAAAAATATTAATTCTGTAATAAGTAAATATTTTTAAAATCTGAGAAACGAGAAAAATAGTTATATTACATGCCATGTAGTTTAATAGTATATTTAAAATTTAATATGACATGTTTAATAACATTTTAAAAATCATCAGTAAAATATCTTTGAATATTAACAAATACTTTTAGATATATTAATCGTTTTATGTTTTTCTACATAAAATGGAATACCACCTGTGTTTAATTTAAGCTTGAAGTATTAAATTTAGTTATTCTTTGCTACTTAGTTAAATAGTTTAAAATCATTTAAACTTTTCTCAATTAAAAAATTTATATATATTATTATTAATCACTCTAATATATTTCTAAAAGCATTTCATAAACGGCCTTTAAACAAAAACTTTTATACAAAGAAATATTTGATTTTTAATTTAATTTAGTATTGTAATTTCTATAAAACATCTAATTAATGTGAAGCATTTTATTCATTACATCAACATATGAGTGTATTTAAAAGAAGTTCAATCAGATTTTTAAAACCCTTTAAAATAAGAAATTTGAGAATAGATTTTCAGGTATCTCAAATAAAAATACAAAATATACTAATCTTATTACAAAACAAGAATTGGGCACTGATGTTTTCAAAATTGTGATATATTGTCCATCATAAAATAATGACTGGTGATTATATGTTTAAAGAAATAGTTAATAGCTGAGTTACTTTCATTCAATATAAATTTCTATAATTAATTTTTAATGCAAATTTTATTAATTAATTTAATCCATATTATGTACAATTAAAAATATGTAATAAATTATAGATTTTTTTACTTTTTTTAAATTATAATTAATAAAAATACTTATTTGTTCTGAATTGGGAAACCAATATGATATTATGGTGCAACTTCATGAATTACTATGCATCATTCTGTGATGACTAAACTATTGTGTCACTTAAGCATTCACATTTTTTTATTATATTATGTGATGGTATTTAAGACAGTAATTATTTTTATAAGGCAATGCTATCTTGTGGCATTATATTTCAGCTTTTACACATACATAAATTATAATCAAATGTGATAAACAGTTTAAAATTAAAGAGTTCAAAAGTATATATACAAAATTCATTAACAAGATTTTTTAAAAACAAAATTGCAATTGAAGGGGGAGAACGAACATTTCTTCATCAGCTAATCATTCTAAAAGGATTTAGCTGAAGAGAGGGAGGGGGATGGAAAGATCAGATTTTCAAACAGTGTAATGGATAAAAGATGATCAGTTTTGGGGTGTATTACATTACACAAAAGTGATATTTAGTGATGAAAATCAAATTCGCCCTCTTGAAAATTAAAATCAAAACAAAGTGTTTGATGTTTTAAGACTAAGAATTTCATCGAGTCTGAAATGTCACAGGCAAACATCCAGTTAAAATGATGATTGCAACTGCATTTCAACAGTTGCATTGGTTGTGGTGCACTCTCATATAATCTCTGGAATGATGAGCACTGAATTGAACGGTACAACCAGGTTGCTTATTTCAGCAAAAGGAATATTGGATGAGATTGAACATTATAGTAGTATTATAATCTCTGTTGAATGACAAGATTTATATTGTTTAATAATTTTTTTGATTTAAATAAAAACAATCCTCTGAAAATTGCCACCTTAAAAGTTGCCATGGTCACTGTTTAATAACCATTTTGATATAAAATGTTAGACAAATACTGATTTTTTTTTTTAAATAAAATATCAAATAATACAACACTTGATAGAAAATTTGGATGCCTATTAAAGTAATAAATGGTCAGTATAAGATTAAGTCAGAAATAATTTTAAAAAATGAAAATAAGATTTTGTAACCCTAGGCAAGAATACAAGAGGAATAATTTAAAAATAGCTGTGTGTCTGTTATGTAAATGAATAGCTGTCATTTGAAACTATCGACACAGGCCAGCAAAATATTTAATGAATTTTTTCCCCATGATTTAAGATGTTAATGTTATATTTTAAGGTACTCATTCCAAAATTTAATCTCTTTCTCTTATCACTACGGTTTTTCAACAAACTCCATAAATTTTTGGCTTCTGTAAAAATGTAGTAAAGTGAAAGGTGTTTTTGAAATGGAAGTAAAACAATACTTACAATTCCATTTCTTCCAACATTATGAGGATACAAATTGAGAAGGTATTTGTTCTTCCTCCTAGTAATTCAAAGGCTATATATTTTAACTTTTGTCGGCAAAAGTCTGTGTGTAGCTCTTTTTCTTATGCTATCTTTTGATGGATGGACAATAATCTCCCACCATATTTACATCCCGATGATTCTAGTATCGTTTTCCTTTGAATATATTGATGGAAATGCTTACTTTGTTCTTTATTCATCGATGAGATTTTCTGTCTTGTAAAAATAAACCCTCTGACTCTTACACCCGATTTTCCGAACTTCCCCCAACTTAATTTGAATTATATTTTCGTAATTAGCATCATTCTGGTTGAAATTAACATTAAAAAAAACTTTAAATTTGCAATCCAATCATTCTTTTCGTTTGAATTCATTCGTATAAAAAGTGGTCTTGTATCAATTTTCCTATGTTGATAAGAGAAATTTTGCATTGGTACTGGGAACAGTATTTGCAAGTATACAAATATTGTTCTAAATATTTTAGTATAGTATAAAATAACAGTATTTTATCGTTTTACCAGTATAATTTTAAAAAAACTGAAAACAAAAAAACAAAGAGCGAAATCGTGTACTGCCCTATAAAAATAGATCCTGTATGTAGATGATTGTGATATCAATTTTATATATATATATATTTTTTTTTTTTTGCATGTTCTGGTTTGTTTTTGTCGCTCTACTGTCATTTTATGCACACTTTATGCTAATTAGACTGGGACATACATTTTAACGTGGATTCGAACCACTACACTCGCATTATACACACTCCGAACACATTAATGCCACTGCCAGGTTCGAAAAATCAAAACCGTGATACCAAAAGGCGAGAGCGCTAGCCAATTGACCATCAGGCGATTTGCAAATTGTGGAGAGTAATTTGGTTTATATAACTTACTTTTAGAAATATTTTTTTAACTTATACAATGTAACGTAGTCGTAAAAAATATACCTTCAATTTCATTATTTTAATAAGTGTATGATGACGTGACTGACTGTATATGCTAAAATAAAAATTTAATTTGAAGTTTGTGTTTTTAAGTGTAACACTTAAAATATTTAGGGACTTCTGTTTCTGAAAGAAAATTTTTTTTTTACAATTTCGTAAAGAAGATAAAATATTATTAAAATTTCAATTTTGATTGCCATTCCATGTTCTATCACACAGTATGGAATTAAAGGGTGTGGTATTTTTTTTAATATTGCTTAACTAAGCATGCAGTGATCGATCATCGTCCTCAGCTCTTCTGATCGACGATTCATTATTCATCATTTACCGGTCTAATTAGCCTAACATGTGCAAAATATGACCGTGGAGTGACAAAACAAACCAAATCTCGGCTTCGACGACAAATAATAAAACATTTGTTTTTATAATTAATTTTTTTTTGTATCATGATTTACTTACTTTTTCCAAAATTTGCAAAATTTATTTTCTTGTAAGGAATTATGTAATTATTTTACTATGAAAAACCAATTTTAAATGCCAAATTAATAATAGTCTCTACTGTAGAATGCTATTAATTTTTTTCGAAGAGTTTGTAGAATGTTATTAATTTTCCAAATAGAATATTTTCCGACTTTAAAAATTTTAATTTTAAAATTTCAGCTGCTTTGAAAATGGTTTAAGAAATAGCTGTATAAATAGATCATGCACAGTATTTCATTTATAAATTGTATTTAAACAGCTGTTTATTAAGGAAAACAGGTGTTTATGAGTGTTAATCGTTAAATTTGTAAACAATATGAAGGCCAGATACAAGTCATGTACATGAAATGATAAAACATTTGCATTTATGGGAGATATAGCATAAAATTATATACCATTGTTTTTCCTTAGATATATTTTATGATTCTTGCAAATACTTCAATACTCAGATGAACTGAAAGTAAGATTTTTCCTTCAATCTAGCATAATACCAACAGATTACTTTAACAATACAATACTGACGCCAAGTATGTAAGTATCAGTTTTATTTTTATTTGTACTACTTTGTTAAAAGTATTGACTTTGTTAATAGTATCATCTGCTCTTAAATGTTTCAAAATCTGTTTTGATTTAATTTTTGTTTTTAATGTATAGAATCGGAAAAATATTGGACAAAATGTAAAGGTAGTAGAGGGAAACAAAAAGTATTTTTATATACAAATGTTGGGTTTTTCAGCATTGAGGGCTAAAAATGGTGGAATTAAAGACAGATCAAATGAACTATTACATACTTTCGAATTTTATAGTAGTTGTTCAAAAGTGCCACCATCACATCGTCATTATATGGATCTTTCTAATAAGTCCTGTTTTTATAGTAGATGTTACAAACTGCCACCGCCATCGTCAGTGCGGATCTTCATATACTTTCTAATATATCCTGTTTTTATAGTAGATATTCCAAAGTGCCACCATCATATCATCAGTGTATGGATCTTCATATACTTTCTAATAAGTTCTGTTTTTATAGTAGATGTTCCAAAGGGTCCCATCACATCGTCAGTGTATGGATCTTCATATACTTTCTAATAAGTCCTGTTTTTATAGATGTTCCAAAGTGCCCTCATCACATTGTCGGTGTATGGATCTTTATATAATTTCTAATAAGTCCTGCTTTTTATAGTAGATGTTCCAAAGGCCACCATCACATTCTTAGTGTATGGATCTTCATATATTTTCAAAATTCCAAATGTCTACTTCTATGAGAAATTTGGAGACGGCATCTTGCTCAGAGTTAATATTATATCATAAAGATGGTGCTCGTCTTGTATTTCCAATGAAAACAAATAAAAACACGACAAATTTTGTAATCGTGATGGCCAAGAAACAGTTCTGAACCAGTTTAGTAGTTTTTTTTGTAAGGATGCCCAGATAATTCTTAACATCATTGCTAAAGTGTAGGTGTATTGTCAAACACTCAAAATACACTCAAAAATATGAAATAGACAGTGCAGGATGATACAGCACATTGTAACGTCTCGGCCTATACTAGAATCCATAACGGCTTCAAGAAGAGAGTCATTTTCAGGTTCATGGGAACACTTTACCATTTTTCAAAGCACTATATTTACAAATACAGAACTCTGGATTATTATAATTTATTATTGACAAAAAAATGAAAATTAAAGAACTTAAATTTAGTTCACCAATGCACGATTGAATCATGAGTACAGTTCACTCCAAGGTTGGAGATTTCAGAGATCTCGAGTCTACGTCGAGGTTTGCGGCAGACCACATACGCATGATACACGAAAATTATTACACGGCGTGATACACGAAACCACAAGGGCCTACTTGGAAACAGGTGGAATCTGAGTCCTATTCACTCACTTTAGAGAAAAACAAGAAAACAATACTTATGGTCGACTTGTCGCAGGACTCCTTTTCTTCAACAAAAACCTTCTTTTAAGACTATCTTTCAAGAGAGGGAGGTCAGCTTCCCCTCCCTTCTCCTTGAGTAGACATTTTTCAGCTCGTGGTCTATCACCAATCACGATGGATTAACTCATGGTATAGTCCATATTCATTTATAATTATTTCGACCTGTGAAGGTCGCACAGACATTTGCTAATTTCATGAGTAGGTCCTTTTCGTAATAAGTAGTTTTTCCTGTCGAATATTTTATAGACTTCAAAGTATACTTTATTAGAATAATACAAAAGACAGTTTTAGTATATTTTTATTGTTTTATATTAAAATGTTTTTGACATTTTGTTGCCATTGCAAATAAAGTGATGAGAAGAAGTAATGAAATGTCCGAATAATTTTTTGAATTTAAGGATTTGTTAATTAAATAATGTGACGATTTTTTGAGGAATAATAAAGTTAATTTTAACTATATTTTAATGACTTGTTAATATTATGGGTAAAATTTATAGAAAACAATAATCAATTTTAAAATGTTTATATATTTTAATAACATTACTTGATTTGTCTCGGGATATTTGCATATTTATCAGTTCTTTGAACAAACAAAAGTATCTAATTAACAAAACATAATTCTTTAAGATTCGTAGAAATTTTTTTATCAGCATTTTTATGATTCATATTACAACTATGTGAGTTAAGGGTTTGTTATTAAATTGAAAAAATTGGTAATAGTTTTTTTTATCATATCTGATGAGATAGAGACAATTCATTATTAAAACTGCTGTTTTATAAAATTTAATGATTATTTAAATAATTGCACTTCTCTAGCAGTGACAATGACATAAATAATATATACTGTGTTATTTCGAAACTTCGAAATGAGTCGAAGTTAATTAGATGTGAATAAAGTATAACTGTGCATTGTACATAAAGTAAAATTGTTCATTGTGCATAAAGTATAATTGCGCATTGTGCATAAAGTATAGTTGTGTATTGTGCATAAAGTATAGTTATGTATTGTGCATATGACATTGTTGTGTATGCATAAGGTATAATTGTGTATAATGCATAAAGTATACTTATGTATTGTACATAAGGCATTGTTGTGTATGCATAAGGTGTTGTTGTGTATGCATAAGGTATAATTGTGTATTGTGCATAAAGTATAATTGTATATTTGTGTTTTAGTGAAATTTGTTCTTTGTTTAGAAAGTAAAACATCTTATTTTTGAAGATATGCAAAGAGTTGGGAAAATTGCCAGATTGCTTTCATTTGAACAGGTAATTAATCTCTTTGATTACTGATGCTTATAAACAGTCATTATCGAAACACTTAAACTTATTATAAAGCAGTACATGAATAAAATATATTTTTCTTTTTAACAGGCAAAGGTCATTCATTTGTATCCAGAAATATTCACACAAGAAGATGGATTTCTTACGCCAAATGAAGAGAGATTTTTGCAAGAAATACTTCGTGGAAGAGCTTGAAACTATGTATAACAGTAGTGAATTCAGTACAAAGGGAACGAATATGAAGGCAGAAATCTTTGCTTCTATGCATTGAAATTTATGAAATATGTTGCATTTTAGCCAATTTTCAATCTGTTTATTTTAATATTTTGAATTCAGTTGAGTTGGTTTCAACTGAGTTTGTATTGTTTCATATAATGAAATAATTAATATTTTAAATAAATTTCATAAAAGATATTTTTTAGTAAAAATAAATTTATTCTTATCAATCAGGAGGGGATAATAAGAGATGTACAATGCCAGATTACATGTAATGAATTATTGAATATGGAACTATGCGTAGATAATTAACAATTTCGTACCTCGAATTTTTATTTTAATAAAAAGTATGGAAATCGATTTTAAAATATGGATTTTACATAATACAAGACATATACAGGGTGTCTAAAAGGAAAAACATACTTTGAGGGGAGGTAGAGTAATAGGACTAAGAATTGAATAGTAATTCATGACTAGGAATGTCAGAGGCAGTAGAAGATCGAAAAAGGACATAAAAGAGTGATTAATTTGAAACCTTTATTGGACATCATGAATACAAATGATGTTCGAAATGAATGCAGTTCTAATGTCCCAACAGATGTTCTAAATTTGTACCATCAGACTCCAGGCATGAAGAAGAAAAAGAAACAAGGCTAGATAAATCAGGTGAGCGTAGGGGCCAGGTAAAGGATCCACCACGACCAATCCATCTATGTGAGAAAGACTTAATCAAATGCCTATGAACTATCAATCCAAAATGTTGGTGTCACATATTGCGCCTAACATTTGCTGTTACATCATCAAATAAGCACGCAAAACCCCACTCCAGGAAGATCCGAATCTTCGCGCCAGTCAAGAGGAATGGTAAAAATATGTCTCGACTAAGCTGTCGCTGACCAAACGTGTCCTCACATTCACTGGGAAGTGATGCAGTGTCGTGATGCCGCACACCGTGAGGGTTCTTTTCAGTCACCAAATGCGCATTGTGCTGAATTGAATATGTCATTCCTATTGAATGTGGCCTCGTACTGAACAACAACACATAAACTGAGAAATTCACATCTCGAATAGTTTGTTGCTGATACCACTGTGCGAAATGCACATGAGCACACGATAACTAGGAGCAGTGATTGACTCCTTTGAAGAGGAAAGGCGTGCAAGGACTCCGGCGTTCAAAACACGCTGTGCACAGCAACGAGACACTCTTAAGAAGAGGCAACGGCCACGTATGCTGGTGCTGGAAATTGTCTCTACGGCATCCAACACACTTTCTTCCATAAAGATCGAACGCTTCGATCGTGGCTTACCCCTCCTGCTACTTCTTAATGACTCATAATCACACACATGCAAATAAACTGTGGTGTGGTTGATGCTTGTCTGGGAAGTGTTTTCGATAAATTCATTCAACTGCTCGTCCATTGCCCCCAGCTATTCCATACAGTAACAGCATGTCTGAAAGTTCACCTTTCGTATACCGCTGTATTCTTTTTCATTTGTTGTCTATCGTACGAATGGGGAAATCCTCAATTTAACCTCCAGTGGTGTAGTGAAGAGCACCATCTAGTCATGTAGTATGATGAAGTTTTCGGTCAAGCCATGTAAGCCATGTAATTCTCAGTCATTATAATGTGCCCCCTACCTCACTTCAAAGTCACTACATTTTTTGATACACTTTGTGTATTCCGAGTATCCTTAAAAAATATGATTTCCATGTTTTACTAATTTCTTATCTAATATAACTTGTTTGAGTTCAGATTCAGAGTCTATCCTATTAGTCTCTTCTATTAACTCCATTATGAATCCCCTCTGTGGAGAGGATTTAATCAGTTAATTTTTTTTCATTATATATATATATAATGAAAAAAATGATCGAAGGAGGAGAAAATCGAAATTATTTTCTTCCACCCATCCTATATAAATTTATATATAGGCTGCTTGCAAAAAACTTTCTCGATATATGTGTCCCTAGCTTTCACACTATTCGCAGAAACTGAATAAAACTGTGGTTTACAGTATTTTCAGGTATGTGTTCAAGAATCGTATGGAAAACAACAGTTAAACTTTAACAGTTATTCTTGCAGTGACATGATTTCGAAAATTTAAGATAGTAACATACTTATTTTATGGAATGTGGTCTTAATGAAAAACCACAAATAACGCTGGAACAACATCTGTAGTACGAAAATCGCCAGCGCTTGACAGACTAAGAAAAAAAGTGAAAGCAATTAACTAGCAGTGAAGCACGGTATCATGTGCAAGAGGAATCTGTTGAATTTGATGTCTGATGGCCAAATTCAAATCAAATGCAATATGAAGTTTACATTAATATATTTTAAATTTCAGTTTATGTATTAATATTTAATGAAATCTTACCCAGCCCAAATCCCACAAGTCACACACACACACACACAGCACACACACACACACACACACACACACACACACACACACACACACACACACACACACACACACACACAAAAACAAGCACACACAAAAATCACAAAAACACAGCCAGAAATTTATTGGAGTGAGATTGGGGGATTTTGGTGGCACGGCAACTTTAAATCGAGGAAGATAATTTTGCCAAACAGTTGTGTTAAGAAACGTTTGACAGAAAATCTCACTAATGGGGACAACTAGCTTGCATTCACACGACGTCAGATACAGCATTTCAATGTAGGGATACTTGAAATCTAAAGTGTGTACATTTAATCCATAAACTGCATCTGATGTGAAAGGTTCTTTCAGATTTCGACAGACATCAACAGATCAACAGACGTGCTTCAGTGCTATCCATCACTTGCCGCATGCAAAGAGTTATCGTGTGTGAAGGAGGTCAAGTGGAAAATTTGTGAAACACATTAAAATATTTTGCTTTCTGTTGCTTCTCTGTAATTCCTTTTTGTTTTCATTTTCCTTCTAAATCTGCCTAGCGCCTGCAACTTTCGTGCTACAGGTGCCGTTCCAACGTTATTTATAGTTTTTCCCTATGGAGATCACATTCCAATAGATGTTGCCAGTTGAAGTTTTTGAAATTGTATCATTGTAACCGTAATGTAAAAGTTTAACTGCTGTTTTTCATATGATTCTTGAGCACATATCGCAAATATTTCTAATCAAAATTTCATTCAGTTTCTGTGATTAGTATACGTATGGCTAGGGACTCATTTTTCAATTTTTTTTTGTTATATATATATATACACACAGTTTTTTTTTTTTGTCTTCTAATGCAGCTGGTAAATAGACCGTGATCTTCGCCATAAGGGCTGCACCTATGTTACTCACTTTGCATTACCCAGGGGGAGCGTGTAACTTGATGGTAAGCCACGGACGCGGAGTAACAATGCCCCCGCAGCGCTCTACGATCCTATTAGGACCGGGACCTACGGCTTAAAGTGGATTCCGAACCACTACAACACCCATGGGCAAAGCCGGGATTTGAGCCCGATACCTGTGGTACCGAACGCCAGAGCGCAAGCCATTCGGCCATCAGGCCCCTATATATATACACAGTCTAGTCACATTAATGTGACCACCTGTCAAAAGCCAGAATATACGCTATTGTATATTCTGGCTTTTAAGTGGAGTGGGGAATGTGGTATTAAAGTGGTATTTAAGTGGTATTAAGTGGAATTCTTTATATACACTCCACTGCAATGTGCTGCCACCTGCCTTTTTGTGATTGGTTATTTCACATTGACGTAGAAAGTAGGTGGTGGTCATATTAATGTGATTGGACTGTGTACATGTATATACTTAAAGGCAGTGTAGAAGTTGAAGGATGAGGTGACGATAAAGACATTAATTTGACTTAATAGTTATTAACTTGTTTTTACAGATAAATTGTGGATAAAGAAGCTAATAATTTTAATAACACTTTTTTACATTACCTGGATTACTGATGGGGAGTAAATTTAAATACTTTTCATTTTCTTATATTTTAAGGAAAAATATGAAATTTAATTAGATTATAATCAGATACTCTTTAACTCTCCTTTTTAAAAATAAATATTTCAATATCATTCCCTTTTCATTAATATAATATATACAGATCAATCAGATCTTACCATGAGACGTCAGTTCAAACTATGTAATCTGCTAATGAGTTTTCTACGAAATTAAAAATCATAAGATCTAAGTAGTAATCTAAGTAAGAATCTAAGTAGTTCTTTACAGATTAGTATGATATGAAACACGAACTCTCATTTACTATTAATTTTTTTGTCATTACTCATTATACATATAATATTATAAGGAAAAGTTCGAGCTAGAAGTAATTTTTCATTTCAAAAGCATGACAAATCTAAAAATGAACAACACCTCATATGAGAAGACAAATTTTATTCGAATAGTTATTTACAATCTTTTAACATCAATAATGATAACTAAAAATTTCTGCACTGTTAAAAAACAGTAGTTTAGTGAGATATGGTAAAATTTCACTTTGTTTTTGCATGTTAAAATAAATGATCCAGCAATATATATAAATAAAAAAAAATTATAATGATATTTACAAAAACACAGGAATAAGAAATAGTTAATATTCAAGAATGAATAGTTTATGTCATATTAATCATTTATCAAAAAAGATGTTATTCCAGATCCAAAATAGAGTAACTTTTGCTATCATAAGAATTTCTTACGTTATTAAATATTCTTAATAAAGTCAATTATTTCCATTCCATGATGACCTAAATTTCTATTGTTGAAAATTACACTAAGAGAATGTTTTTGTGCATCACTGTTTATATTGGTAATAAATAATTAAGTAAAATAAAAATTTATTAACAATGAACAATGAAAATGAAATCGTAGCCTTAAAAAAAAACAAATAAGAACAACAAGCTTGAAATAACATTTTCAAATGCAATGATGCCATTTCCTAAGCTAAATATTTTGAATACTGAAATTATTTGATACAGTTGAATGTTATTTCTGTGGAATACATAATAATCGTTCCTCTTTAATTTTATTAAATCAACTTGGGCAGAAAATTGAATCTATTTGAACGAAAATATAAATTTTCCGCTATCTTCTTTTCTTTGTCAAATAACATTCAACGTTTAAATAAAAACAATGAAAAGTACGAGTATTATATTTAATTATAAATCAAAGATTCGGTATTTTCGTAATTTAGTTTTATAATTATTTAATTTCTAATTTACCTAATTCTGTAGTGTGCAGTTTGGAGCATCGGATAGAAACTGGGTGAAGTTGGGTTGAAATACTTGAGACACAGGCTGAAGAACTCGCAGCTTTATTTATACACGCTTAAATGGTATTTACACACATACGATTAGAGATGTACAATATTTAACGCATTTAAAGACAGATAATTATAGATTCGGGGAAGGATTCCACTTCTAAGCTGAAAAGTGGAAATTCGGATACGCGCAGGGTAAGAGTCTGTAGGCTAACTGACCATTTCGCCTGAATGACACAGGGGGCTCTCCTGCCAGTGCGTAGGAGGAAACATGGTTACAATTTTAATTTTTTTCAATTTAATCAATTACTATATAATTTAAACCTGCACATTAGTTTATTGTAGAAAAGTTATTATAAAATATGTTGCGTCGTATAATAAGAGCTTTTTCATTGCATAAGAGCATTATTTACATAAAGATATTTAGCGGCATTATAAAAATGAATAGCAGTAGTGATTTAATAATTATTACAAAAATGCAAGTACGTCTTTTTGATTATACTACATATATCGCCGAAGATAGAAATTAACATCGTTATCATTATAGATCTAGAAGAAAGGTAATCAAAGATTAAATATATTCAAGAGGACCGGGATATATCTTTAAAATTAAGCAATAATTTTTTACGCATAGTTGATTTCATATACTTTTGAGAGATAATGTATGTCTTTCTGCATAAAATTTTTTTTTTTATGTTTCTAATAATTAGCACAATTCAGTGGATATTAAAGAAATACTTACTTTTACAAACAATGGAGGTGCGATAGTAGATCTACCTCCCTGTGGTGCACCTTGGTAACGTCCTAGGCCAGGGATGGGCAAACTTTTTTCGTTCGCCGGCCAAAAATCGAAAAATAAAAAGTTTGGCGGGCCAAGATAAATTTTTCTAAAACTTTAAAAACAATATACAAGTATTACAATTTAAATATGTTAATGAGATTAATGAAATTGTGATGCCATTTTTAAAAGTTTCTTATATTGATGTTCGAAGTGAAATGTACTGATTCTAAGGAACGAGGCTAAATGCTCGTCTGTCAGTCTACTTCTGAAATAATTCTTTCTAAGGTTCATAGTTAAAACACTTGTTCACATATATAAGATGAAGCAAACATAGCACTGATTTCCTGGACGTGAGATATTAAATTTGGGAAACTTACTTTCAATAATGATTTGTGAAACTCTAACTTGTTTGTGACAACCTACAGCTATAACCAACATAGAACTTTCGCTTTTAACACTTTACCGATTGAAAGCTGTCTGTGTCGATTTATGTTTATGTTATGTTTATGTTATGTTATGTCGATTTATGTTTTGTAAGCAAAAATACAGAAAGTAAAAGATCACCAGCCCTTTGAGAAAAAGGAAGAAAAAAAAAATTTAATCAAAGTAGAAAATAAGATGGATATATAATATATAAATATATATTTCTTTTTGATTTGCCTTGGACCGGCAAATTAAAATTCTATTCGCGGTCCGGATAGAACCTTCCGGCGGGCCGGAGATGGCCCGCTGTAATTTGCCCATCCCTGTCCTAGGCGGTTAAAAAAATCTACTGCTATAGGCATGCAGTAAAACTCCAAGAGTGATAACTTTTGCGTGACTTTGTGTTGGCTGTTAATTTTGTTAATTTTTTTGTATAATTTTGTTAAAAGCGCTGTCTTTGAACTGGTTTATCTTTGCAACTATTTTTTCAATTCTTTCTATTAGGTCACACTCTCCCTATATATATCTTGTTCAAATTTTCAATCGTTCATAAAATACTTTTTATTCATCCACTCGTGTTCAAATACATTTTTTTTTTAACTTGTAGTGGATGACACTTGATGTTAATATAGTTTTATCGAATATTAATTCATTAACTAAATTTAATTAACTAATTTTAGTTTTTTTTAGATTTAGGTTGCATATATCTACCAATAGATGACGCCAGATAAACTTGAAAAAAAAATGAATGAAAATTATTTATAAAGGACTTTCTGCATTATAGTGAAAAAAAAAAAGTAGGAATTGACATTAAAAAATTTTTTTTTTATAACTTGTTTTAGTTTTATTGAAAATTTTTCTTTCTCATTTAACATAAGTTAGTTAGTTTGTTAATTTTTCGTATAATTTTGTTAAAAGTGTTGTCCTTGAACTTGTTTATCTTTGCAACTATTTTTTTGTGTGTGTGCTTCGGTGGTGCTCGCGTTTTATTTATGTATACCACGAATAAACTGCTGAGGCAGGAATATTGGCTTATTGAAGAGCTTATAGGAGTAAATGTCCAACATCTGCATATCGTGTGAAGAAACTATGCCATATAACTTGATAGCCGACGTGAGATATGCTGTCGAAAATACTCTGGAATCTGAAGAAGTGATTGCAACCGACGCGGCCAGTGGATTGAACGGGTCAATTGTTGGTACGAGTACCCGTGAACGCTTGCCGCGCATACATGCTGCTTGTTGGGCTTCGCTGTTAGTTATTTAATTGTAATGTATTTTAAGTATCAATATTCAATTTTTAGAATTCATGTATAAGTTAATAGGGCCTGAATGGCCGAGTGGCTAGAGCACTGGAGCTCGGTACCACAGGTTTCGGGTTCGAGTTCCGGCGGTGCCATGGATGTTTGTAGTGGTTCGAAACCCACTTTAAACAGTAGGTCCCAGTCTAATAGGATCGTAGAGCGTTGCGGGGCATTGTTACCCCACGTCCGTGGCTTGTCTTCAAGTTACACGCCCCCTGGATAATGCAAAGTGAGTGACGTCTGTGCAGCGCTTGCCTTAAGGCATCCAAGACAGCTGTCTAAGTGTTGCCAGCTGCATTAGAAAAAAATGTATAAGTTAGTTAAAATTCAGTTAAATTTCATTATTTATTCATTTGAAATTCTGAAACAGTACACAAATTAAAAAAAAATGTATGTATGTATGTAGAATTATTTTTAATTTGCCAAATCAAGTTGTCGGGGGCCTGATGGCTGAGTTACTCGGTGCCACAGGCATCAGTTCGAGTTCCGGCGGTGCCATAGATGCTTGTAGTGGTTCGGAATACACCTTAAATCATAGGTCCTGGTCTAACATGACTGTTGGGCGTAAGACTGACAACCCTACAATAAAAAAAAAAAACCATCTCTTGTCTCGAAATCTTCTAGTAGGTCGAAAGCCTTGGGCCACCATAAGGCTGTTGCGCCAATGAAGAAGAAAATAAAGTTGTTATAAACCAATAAATAAAATACTTTGTTAAAATTAGTATTGCGACGTAAATGTTTTACCTGAATTTCATAGGAAAAAATACGATTGCAAAAATATTACTTGATCAACATGCATTGTTTTTACTTCTTATTTATTCATATGATTTTTGCTATTTAACGTTTCAGATGAATGCGGTTATTTTGTTTCAGTTTTTATTTTTCATTTTTGGTATTGTAAACAGTTTTCTTTTTAGATCTTCAGACAGAGATATGTTATTAAGATAATCATAGTAAATGATCATCTAAATATTAAACGTATATTTGTACTAAATTTTAGTCTCTTCAATTTATTATGATAAACGTATTTTGCTTTGTCACTGAGATTTAAATTTTTTTTTAAGTTTTATAATAGTCTTTATAGTAAAGATAGTTATATACAGGAATAGTGAGAAATAGATAGTTATAATTAGGAATATTTTGAAATCTTTTTTCAAAAAACTGATAAACAACCATCTTATTAGGAAAGATTTTTTTATTTTACATCATTGATTTCTCTCTCTATATATATTAGACATTTTGCTGTTTATTTTGTATCATTTTGTATCATTTCTCAGTAACTGAGACACAGAGTAAAGTAGTAGATTGAAAATATTTCGCTATTCTTGTATAAATATGTAAGTATTAATAGATTATTATATTTGATCGCTATATTAGATAATATTTAAGGAGTTTAATGGCTAGTTTTAAATATTAGTAGTTGATACTATTTATTTAACAATTTTATTTTTTTTTATCCGATTCTTTTACTTATCTAACAATCTCTTCGACTGCGGGGCCTGAATGGCTCGGTATCACAGGTTTTCGAGTTCGAGTCCCGGCGGTGCGATGAATGTTTTGTAGTGGTTAGGAATCCACTTTAAACCGTAGGTCCCGGTCTAACATGCGGTTGCGGAGGTGTTGTTGCACCACGTTCGTAACGTATCTTCAAGCTACACGCTCCTCCTGGGTATTGCTAAGTGAGTAATGTCAGTGCAGTCTTTGGGACCCGATTGGCCCAGTAGCTAGCGCTTTGTACAAAAGTTTTCGGATTCGAGTCCCGGCGGTTACATGGATGTTTGTAGTGGTTCGAAATCTACTTTAAAACTTAGGTTCCGGTCGTAGAGCGTTGCGGAGGCATTGTTACTCCGCGTCCGTAGCTTATCTTCAAGCTACATGCACCTCCTGAGTAGTGCTGAGTGAGTAACGTGGGTGCAGAGCTTGCCCTAAGGCATCAAAGACAATTGTCTAATTGTTTGCCAGCTGCATTAAAATAAATAAAATTGCGTTTGCGTTTTTGGTTTTTACGTTTTATAAAAGTGTTTGCTGCTACGGTAATTATAAAAAATTATGAGGATTTTTTGAAAAGAAAATATTTCAAATATCTGATAAAAATTTATCTGATATAAAATTATCTTATTAGGAAAAAGTTTTTTTAATTTTATGTCATTGTTTTCTTTCTCTCTCTGTATATATACATATTAAACTATTTTGTTGTTTAAATGTGTTGAATTTGATGTCATTTCTCAATGATTAAGACATAGCCTAGCTTATAAAAGTCGTAGATAGAAAATATTTCGCTATTCTTGTATAAATATGTAAGTATTAGTAGATTACTATATTTGCTCACTGTATCAGCTTTTATTTATAATGTGTCATGCCTAGTTTTCAATATAAGTTATTAATAATTATTTATTTAATAATTTTATTTATCTGATTCTTTTGCTTATCTAACAACCTCTTCGACTGCAGTTTAATGCGAAACTTTGTAATTTTTGATTGTATCATGACACATGTTGCTTGTGACACATGTGACAAACGTTGCTTGTGCGTTGGCAACTCGTGTTGTCAAAAATAAAGCTTTGTCGTCCCACAAATAAATATTTTGAATTATGCCTGAAAATTTCTCTGACAGTTGACGATTAATTTGAAACGTCTGGTACTACTATGTCCGAAAAATAAAACCAATTATTTTTTTTTCAAAAACTCTTTATTTATTCTTCCAAATTTATTTCAACGCCTTCAAAGTAATCCCCTTCGCACACAATGCACTTATGCCAACGTTTTCCCAATCCTCAATGCATGCTAAAAAGTCATCGGCAGGGATAGCCTTCAAAGCGTGCCACGATTCACGATTCAATCGACTCAAAACGGTGCCCACGGAGTAGTCTTTTGAGTTTAGGGAATAGCCAGAAGTCTCACGTTGTGAATACGGTGGTTGTGGAACGAAATGGGTTTCATTTTTGTCGGAAAAGTCGGAAATTGATTCTTATCAATGCAGTGTGAGCTGGCGCATTCAGTGTTTCCGGTACGAATCGAGATTTGATGCGTTTGAGACCCAAAATAGAATTGATCGATCCTTTAGATATTCCAACATCATCAGAAAGGTCTCTAATAGTAAATCGACGGTTTTGTAAGTACCAAATCTTTAATGGTTTGGACGTCAGTTTCGTCGGTTGAGGTTGATGGTCGACCAGAGCGCTCTTCGTCTTCAACGTGTTCGCTGCCTTCTTTCAACTGTTTATACCACTTCTAAAAATTTCTTTCTGATATAGGAATGCTTGCCGAATGCCTTCTGCAACATTCTAAACGTTTCCGCAAAAAAATTTCATTCAAGTTCTTTGCTCGATTAATTCAGACATTTCAAAAATTGCCGGAATCAGTTTTGGCGTCTCACTTACTTGCTACTCTGCGTCCGTAGCCTATCTTCAAGCTACACACACTCCTGGATAGTGCTAAGTGAGTAACGTCGGTGCTGCGCTTGCCTTAAGGCATCTAAGACAACTGTCTAAGTGTTTGCCAGTTGCATTAGAAAAAAAATTCCAGATAATACTAGATATTTCATAATACTAGATACTATTTCCAAATAATATTAGATATTTCATAATCCTAGATATTATTTCCAAATAATATTAGATATTTCATAATTCTAGATGCTATTTAAGATCATATGAATCCATCTTATGCATTGTAGTCACACATTGCAATTGATGCTTCAGATGAAGACTCTATTGATTGTGATTGACACAAAAATAAATTTTTAATAAAATATCTAAAAATATCTAGTGTCTTAAAAATGTGAATGATTAAAATAATTTTAGCTGGAATATTTAAAATCATCGCCATCAGTTTACTTTTAGAAATAGATATTGTAAATGATGGTCAAATATATATAACTGAATGTTGAAAATTAATAATTAATACGCTTTTATTAGTTTCACCTGTATGTTTGTTTGTAACTGACTCTTTGGGCTCGACTTTGCCCTACTTTAAGTGATCAGATTTAATTTAAACTTTGTAGACTTATCAAGGACCGACGACACTAAAATATTTTGATAAGTTTATTATCTGATCATAATTAGGATCGCCAGGATTAGTGATTTTATTTTAACTTATGTAGATTTATGTTTAAATTTAACCCATGTAGAATGAAAGTACCTAAGACATTCAAACCTACGTGGGACAGCGGCACAACGGATAACGTGCGTGACTACGGATCAGGAGATTCCCCGTTCGAATCCTGGCTGGCTCGACAAATTCGTATTTAGCTTTTATTTTACTCCCAATTAAATTATTGCAAGAACTATAGTTCCAGTCCTCCCGTACCGGGACCTCATTTAAATATTATAGTTTAAAAACAAGCTTTTAGAGTTAATCAAACTAAAAAGTAAAAATAAATTATAGTTTAAAAAATTAAAAAAACACGCTTTTTAGAATTAATCAAACTAAAAAGTAAAAAATAATTGTTAACATAAGAATAAAATTTTAGTTTGATTAACTCTAAAAGCGTGTTTTTTAATTTTAAAACTGTAATTTATTATATAGTCGGAATTCAATGTAGGAATCTAAATTTTGCAAACCCTATGTTCTACTATAGTAAGTTGTCTACACTTTTAAATTATTCGAAGGCGTGTGTCGATTTTTAAGTTTTTTTGTTTTTTTTAAAGTTAAAATCGTTACAGTTGGTGGTGAGTTACAGAATTAGTTCCATACCTTGTATATTCCTTTCTCAAAAAACTTTCAGAAGGAAAAAAAGTTTCCCTTTACATTTTTCCATTAGTAATATTTATTATTACTTTCACTTTTATTTTGATATGTAAATGAAATTAATGAAAATTTGTTTATCTCTAACTAGATTAAAATTCTGAAGTATGTCAAATAAAAGTGTTGAAGTCGAACCTACAGAGGAAACAGAAATGGTGTCCATCGAAATACCAGTTAGTATATTTTAAATTTATGGTTGCATACAAAAATTTAAAATTCTTCAAGAACTAATAGTAACATATATATATATATATCAATCTTTTAATTAATATAATACTGCATATTTAAAGACAAGGCTGTGCTATTTAAAATGACAAAGCTATTTTTGTGTTTAAAATTATACAATAAACAATAATTATTAGTAAAAGTTTATTTGCAATCTAATTTAATAATTTTTTACTTAGCAGTTTAGTAAAAAAATTGTTAAATTACTTTTGTTGTGCTTTAATGGATTCATTACATATTAAAAAAAAATTTTTGAAACAGTAACATAAAAAACCTTAAAAAATTATTATTCATTAAGTATTAAATTTTCAAATAATTTTTCAAATGATTATTAGACAGTTCTACATTGTTCAGTATAGTTTTATTATGTGTAAAACTTTCTGAAAAAAAAAAACCCAGTTTTAATCCTAAATAAATAATTCATAAATAATTTTTCTTCATATTAATTTTCGATTATAACGAGTCGGTGGGCTGTTTGTGCCACTCGTAAGTGGAACATGATGACAACAGATATTAAAAAAAAAACATTAACAACAGATTTGCAAGGAAATTATGGAATCTGTTTAATTCTTGAAATAGTTCGAAGAACGATTCAATCAGTTGGACATCATGGCGGTGTGGCAAGGAAAAAATTCTTTGTTAGTGCAAAGAATTGAATTAAATCAATTTTGTCGAATCAATAGATTTTAACCATTGAGATGTGAATATTTTTCAAACCAAATTCTTGAGGAGATCGTGGACCACTGGTTAAGATCATATTATCAGTTGATTAATATAAATAAGTAGATTAATAGATTGTGGACCACTGGTTAAGAACCCATTAACAATTGATTAATAAATTAACTAACAGATTGATTAAACATTTTTTCGAACCAAATACTTGAGAAGATCGTGGACCACTGGTTTAATCCTATTATCAATTGATTAATATAAGCAAGTAGATTGATTAATAGATCATGAACCATTAGTTAAGAACCCATTAACAATTGATTAATAGATTAACTAACAGATTGATTAAACATTTTTCGAACCAAATACTTGAAAGATCGTGGACCACTGGTTTTAGATCTATTATCAATTGAATAATATAAGCAAGTAGATTGATTAATAGATCGTGAACCATTAGTTCAGAACCAATTAACAATTGATTAATATAAGCAAGTAGATTGATTAATAGATCGTGAACCATTAGTTAAGAACCCATTAACAATTGATTAATAGATTAACTAACAGATTGATTAAACATTTTCGAACCAAATACTTGAGAAGATCGTGGACCACTGGTTTAGATCTATTATCAATTGAATAATATAAGCAAGTAGATTGATTAATAGATCGTGAACCATTAGTTCAGAACCAATTAACAATTGATTAATATAAGAAGTAGATTGATTAATAGATCGTGAACCATTAGTTAAGAACCCATTAACAATTGATTAATAGATTAACTAACAGATTGATTAAACATTTTCGAGACCAAATACTTGAGAAGATTTCAATTGAATAATATAGCAAGAAGTATATTGATTAATAGATCGTGAACCATTAGTTAGAACAATTAACAATTGATTAATATAAGCAAGTAGATTGATTAATAGATCGTGAACCATTAGTTAAGAACCAATTAACAATTGATTAATAGACTAACTAACAGATTGATTAAACATTTTTAACCGAATTCTTGAGAAGATCACCATTGGTAAAGAACCCATTAATAATTGATTAATAGATTGACTAACAGATTGATTAAACATTTTTCGAACCAAATACTTCAGAAGATCGTGAACCACTGGTTAAGATCCTATTATCAATTGATTAATATAAGCAAGTAGATTGATTAATAGATCGTGAACCATTAGTTAAGAACCCATTAACAATTGATTAATAGATTAACTAATAGATTGATTAAAAATTGATTATTAGATTTCTAAACCAAGTTGAGAAGATAATTTTTTTCGAATCAAATTCTTGAGGAGATCGTGGAACACTGGTTAAGAAAAATTAACAATTGATTTATATATTAACCAATATATTGATTAAAAATTGATTATTAGATTTCTAAATCAAGTTGAGAAGTGAATTTTTTTAACCAATTTTTTGAGGAGAAATCTTAGGCCACTGGATAAGAACCAAAGATGCACCAAAAATATTTTATTACAGCAAATCAAAAAGCTTTTAAATATTTTGTCATTTAGTTATTTAGGTTTTTTTTTTAAATAAACTAATGTAATTCTTATCAAAACTAATACAATATTAATATAAATATGTTATTTTACAATATTAAAATTTCTATTTATTATTTTACAATATTATCTGTATAGCTTATATATTACAAAATAATTATTCACCAATAAAACTAAAAAGCATAAAATTTTTTTTTGCATAATTATAATTTAATTGAAACTTTTACAGAATTCTGGTGGAGCACGAAAATCTAAATTAGTTACTTCTGGAGATACAATATGTCATTTTTACGAAGATGCGAGAACAATGTGGGATGTAGTGCAGAGAGGCAGCAAAATATCTAGTAAATATGGGTTTGATATTTTTATTTTGAGATAATATATGTAAAAAATAAGTTATTTGACTGAAGGCTGCATTCAAGTTAAGATTGAACTTCAACTATTTAAATGCCTACAATGGATTTATGCAAATTTCTTAACCAAAGTTAATCAAATTAAAAATAATATGAATTGAAACTTCTTGGACTCACTTTCCTAACCTAATTCAGGCTGTTGTCAAGTAGAGAGCCGGAGTTAAACGGTATTAACATGACGTCTCAAAGGGCGACTAATTGTTTGGTCGGTGAACATAATACTCTTAATAATTTAATGAAAACAGCACATTTTAAGAACTGTATATTCTTTTAGAATAACACTCGATTTTTGTGCGATTTCTTACTGTCACATAAAATGAATTCTCATAATGCGGCAATTTTTAGAAATGTGTGCTGTGTAAGATACCAAAATGTGTTTTAAGAAAATGAATGATTTGTTAAATTCATTTCATGAATATACAACATAATGTAAGTGATGATTTATTCTTGAGTATGTTCAATGCTATTAAATTAAATTGCTATAATTAATTCCTTTACTGGTGCTACATTATTTATAATTTAAATATGGATTCACTTATTTATTTAAGGTTGTATTATAAATTTTAAACTACTTATTTTATTAAGGTTGTATATTAAATTTAAAACTAAATTACTCATTTTTTTTAAAATTTCTAGTTTGTCTTTAAAAATAAAATAACTACTTTATTAACAGGAAAACTGGAATTGGACAATTTTCACAATTTTTAAACAGGAATTGATAAGAATAAAATACAATTCAGCCCAAGAATTTTCTTTTGACTTACATAACTATATAATTTCTATATTGTATTAGAATTCATGATACAAATAAATTCATGCTACTGAGCATTAGTTAACGTTAGTAAGTTAAAAATTGTAAATAAATTATTTTAATGATATGTATTTATAAATTGAAACAAACAAAATATTTATTTTTCAGACAATGGTCGATGTCTTGGATTCAGAAATTTTAAGCCCGATTTCTCTTGGATAACTTACAATGAGGTAAAATACGTAAAATGTTAGTTTTCAATTTAGAAAATAATTATTGGTAGAATAAAACTAAATTAGTACATATTTTATCTCGCAGTTTATAGAAAGAGCAGAACATTTCGGTTCTGGATTAATCAGAATGGGATTAACACCAGGTCAGTCCTCGAATGTCGGAATTTATGCTCAAAATTGCATCGAAGTAAGTATACTTCTCCTGAAATGAATAAATAATAACTGTTTGTTGGAAATATTAATCAGATTTTAAATTAATTCCCACTATTTCTTTATTGTTCTAGTGGGCAGTGGCTCAATATGGATGTTGGAGCCAATCTGCCATTATTATTCCTTTATATGATACACTTGGACCAGATGCATCTATTTTTATTATCAAACAAGGTAAGAATTATTAGAAAAAATTCTTTAAATCTGAAATTTTTTTTTATAAAATGCTTTTAATTCAGAATGAACTCTATAACTATGCTTGGTATGCTATATTTCCCAAATATATTTATATTTATTTGTTTCGTATTACATTTAGAATTAAATAATTCGCTTACTTTAATTTTTTCGTCCTAAAAAGTCTTTTTAAAACCTTATAACTTTTTAAACATTTTAAAATTGTTTTCTTTTTAGAAAGTTTTTAAAATGAGTGAATGTTTACATTATTCGAAATTTGATTGAAGTTATATTGTAGTTTTATATGAAATCTGAATTGTAGATGTCATAATCAAGAATTCAAAGTATTTAATTTTATTTTACTGAATGTTTCAAAAGTTAAAATATTCAAGTTCATTTCCTTCACTAGTTTTAATTAATAAAATGTCAATTTAATTAACTAATGAATGAATGCCTTAATTAATGAATGAATCAAGACTGTGTCATGGTGGATTACATAACTTTTCCTTATTGTACAACTTTTATAGTAAAATATTGTTTCAACCAACCAATCCAACTTCTTGTTGATAAATAACTGAATGAACTGAAACTGAAGCAACAATACTTTAGGATTTTCCGTTCTCAACCATCACTACACTTAAGATTACTCACGATTGTGTCCTGGCGAATTACATAAATTTCATTTATTGTACAGTACTGTTTGTAAATTATTGTACAGTTCACTTATTGTATCAGTCAGTATGTTAAAATTCAAACTTAAATTCTTCCTAATATTATAATGGTTGATTGAATTGGCAATTATTTAATAAAATATGAGTGCTTTTTTTTTTTTTTTCTAAGGTTTTATAGTAAAAACTAAAGATATATCTAAATTTTTTTCTTTACATTAAAATCCTTAAGTTTCAGTAAAATCAAAATTATGTAAAATTAAGCAATAACTTATATTTTGTTTTGGAAATGAAAAGTAAAAAAAAAAAAAAAAAAAAAAAAAATGTTATAATATTAATATAGGGTAGATGATTTTTTTTAAAGTTAGGAAATAAATGTATAAGATTATCTTAAAAATAATGTGACTAATCAATAAATAAACTGTTTTTTTTTCATTTGAAGCTGAAATTGAGGTTGCGATTTGCGACAGCGATCTTAAAGCACGCAATCTGCTATCCAGAAAAAAAAAGAAATACCCTCACTCAAACATATCATCACTATGAACGAGAGTAAAGAGCTGAGCCAGCTAGCAAAAGATAAAGACGTAAAATTGCATTTCTTTAATGAAATTGAGGTGATGTAAAACATTCAATTTCTAGTTTACATAAACAAATATGCGGTTATATTTAATGGAATCAATATGATATTGAACGAAAATATTCACTGCACGATTTTCATAAAATTAGAGTGTATATATTTTGGAAAATATAATTTTTAATTATAACTTGATAAAACAATAGGACTTTTCCTTATTACTTTGAAATTAAAAAATTTTAAATTTAGCTGTTTATTTTTATAAGAAAAGTTGTATTGTTTGAATAGTTTTCTCCATATTGATCAATTTAAAGTAACTGCATACATATTAAAAACATCTAAGTTTGTTGGGGGTAACGTAAGGCTTAAACCAGGGGTGGCCAACCCAAATGATCTAGCAGGCCTCTTTGGAAATACATCATAACTATAGTTAAAATTAAAAGTTTCGCTACTTTGGCCATTATAAAATAAATATATTTTTTGAAAGTGTGAAAAATCTCACGGGCCGGAAAAAATATTCAAGGCGGGTCGCGGGTTGGCCACCCCCTGGTTTAAACACTTTAACATGAAATGCAAAAATATCATAAAAAGCAACATATTTATATAAATAAATATGTTGTACAAGAAGAACTATTCATGCATTCATGATACATTTTTTTTGAGGAAGAATATGTTTATAGATAAGAATTTCAGCAAGCAAAAAATGAAAATTAAACTTATCCTTCACAAATTGGAAAATACAGGATGATTATAAAAACTTTCTCGATATAGGAGTCTCTAGATCACCCTACATTCATACAAATTAATTCTGACAAAATAAAATGATACGATGCACACACATAATTTATTTTCTAGTTTAATTCACAGAAATTTTTTAAAAAATTTCTTTTTATGTTTACAAAGTATTTTTAAAAGTGTGTAATATAATGTACTAACTACATAGATAAAAGAGATAGAAACTTTTCAACGAAATCCTTGTAATACTTAATAATTCAGTTTTAAAAAGTAGGAACAAACATAATTAAACATTTTCTGCAATAAAGATATAATACTTTTTTAAAATTTAAATTATTAAAAATAATGAAAGAAGTGTTTTGATTTATTTTAGGACATGGGAAAAAGCATCCTGTTCAAAAACTGGTAAGAACCCTTTTGTTTTTAAAAATTGTTTCATTTGCTTTTTGTTTATTGATAAAATAATTTTCCATTTAGCTTTCTGATAATTGTGTTTTTTATATTATTTATTGCGAAATGAATTGTTATACTTGTTAGTTACAATATATTTAGATATTTAAGGTTTTCGTTTGTGTTGAAATCAATGGTTAAAAGTTAAGAGGATATTGTACAAGATTGACTTCATTATTTTAAAAATAGAATGAAGGTATCAATATATAACTAATGCATATATTTAATTTTTACTACACCTTCTTACGTTGTGTTTCAGCATGGTACATTAAGTGCAGTCAGTGTAGGACGAAAGCGAAATTTGCGTGTAGTAGTATGACGTGCTCCAACCAGTTTGACCGCATACGAGAGACACTTGCACAAACGTTTCCACAGAATCTTTACTAAAAGCTGTGACAACAAGTGCTTGCAGATGAGTGGAACTGTATGAAGTATGCTTGTAGTGCTTGTGCTATAAGTGCTGTTGTCAGCATGCATGATGATTAAGCTACAAGAGCTTGTAGATGACTGGATCATGTATGAGTCTACAGAATTTCAGCATGCATGATGAAGCTACAATTGCTTGTAGATGACTGGAAATGCATGAGCATCAGCATGCATGAAGCTACAAGTTCTTGTAGATGACTGAACTGCATGAACATCAGCATACCTGATTAAGCTACAAGTGCTGGTAGATGACTGAAATTGTATGAGCATCATGTATGCTGATGCAGCTATAAGTGCTTGCAGATGACTGGAACTGTATGAGCATCAGCATACCTGATTAATCTACAAGTGCTTGTAGATGCACCATGCATGTTGGCTACCTCCCATCGGGTTAAACTGTTTAAAATTTTTTTTTTCAAAAATTGTCAACTTATGAGAAAAAAATTATTAAGCTATTTTTAACATTTTATAGTATCACACATTATTCAATAAGAGTTTTAAAATTACTATTGAGACAGTGAGTTTTAAAAATATTATACAATTATTTAATAAAAAGTCCTTTATAACTATAATGTTAAGTTTCTTTCACATATATCTTATTATTTTTATTTAATTTTTTTTTATAAGTACTTAAAAACTTTCTTAAAATTTATTCGCAGCTCCCAAACCTTCTGATATTTGTTTG
This sequence comes from Caerostris extrusa, assembly GCA_021605095.1. NCBI lineage: Eukaryota > Metazoa > Arthropoda > Arachnida > Araneae > Araneidae > Caerostris > Caerostris extrusa. The sequence goes on along the minus strand of BPLR01015661.1, from coordinate 29,035 downwards.
ATATGCTATACTAGTGGAACCACTGGTGATCCTAAAGGAGTCATGTTAACACATGAAAATTTAATTTCTGCTACAGGCTCCCTGATGGTGAGAATTTTTTTTAGCTAATACATTAAGAATTACACTGAAGTGACAAAAGTCATGGGATACCTCTTAATATCGTGTCGGCCCCCTCCTTTCGCCCGGCGAAGGGCAGCAACTCGACGTGGCATGGACTCAACAAAGTCGTTGGAAGTCTTCTGCAGGAATTTTGAGCCATGCTGTCTCGATAGACGTCCATAATTGTGAAAGCGTTGATGGTGCAGGATTTTGGGCACGAACAGACCTCTCGATGATACCCCATGAATGCTCGATGGATTCATGTCGGGCGATCTAGGTGGCCAGATCATTCGTTGAATTTGTCCAGAATGTTCTTCAAACCAATCGCGAACAGTTGTGGCCCGGTGACGTGGCGCATTGTCATCCATAAAAATTCCATCGTTGTTTGGGTACATGAAGTCCATGAATGGCTGCAAGTGATTTCCAAGTAGCTGAACATAAGCATTTCCAGTCAATGTTCGGTCCAGTCGCAGCAGAAGACCAAGTCCATGCCATGAAAAACAGCCCACACCATTACGGAGCCACCACCAGCTTGAACAGTGTCTTGCTGACAGTTTGGGTCCATGGCTTCGTGGGGTCTGCGCTACAATCGAACCCTACCATCAGCTCTTACCAACTGAAATCGTAACTCATCGGACCAGGCCACGGTTTTCCATTCGTCTAGGGACCAACCGATATGCTCACGTGCCCACGAGAGTCGCTGCAAGCGATGTCGTTCTGTCAGTAAAGGCACTCGAGTCGGTCTTCTGCTGGAATAGCCCAAGAAAGCCAAATTTCTCCGCACAGTTCTAACAGACAAGTCCCTTGTACGTCCCACATTGATTTCTGCGGTTATTTGACGCAGTGTTGCTTGTCTGTTAGAATTTACGACTCTTTGCAGACGTCGCCGGTCTCGGTCGTTATGCAGGCCGTCGACCACTGCGCTGTCCATGGTGGGATGTTATGCCTGAAATTTCATACTCTCGGCACACTCTTGACACAGTGGATCTGGGAATGTTGAATTCCCTAACGATTTCCGAAATGGCATGACCCATGCGTCTAGCTCCAACTAACATTCCGCTTTCAAAGTCTGTTAATTCCCGTCGTCGGTCATCATCACGTCAAAACCTCTTCACATGAATAACTTGAACAGAAATGAAAGCTCTGCGAAAGCACTGCGCATTTATACCTGTTCTACGCGATGCTACTGCCATCTGAAAATTTGCATATTGCTATCCCATGACTTTTGTCACTTCAGTGTATATCTAATATCACTAACTCTATGGCGTATTTACATGATTAATAATACATCCTGTAGAATTTTAATTCTAAAAAATTACATTAATTCTTACATTTTCTATAATTTCCATAAAATTTTCGGGATCCTATAAATAATGTTCTGATTTAATTTCCATATACTTCTAAGAATGTTATTTTGTTTTTGGTAAATGCTTATGAAATATATCTGCATTGTGCGCAATGTTTAAAAATTGTCAATCTAGTAGTATCAAATTTGAGTAAAATATTATAAGCTTTGTCAAATTAACTTTCTCTATTATAAATTAAGGTAATACTGGTGTAAAATCACAGACATTGTACCGTGGCTATTGACTTTTGTAGGCTGTTTTTTGAAAATTATTTTCGTGACAAATAAAGGACAGTGGGAAATTTATTTACATAACTTTTACTTTTGTACAAAATTGGCTTCTTTTTTGTTAAGGCTATGCAAAATGTTCATTAAAATATATTGTAGTGTAATCAGCTATATAATCCAAATAAATTAGAATTTACCAAAAATGTAATAAATGCAGATTAAAAATTCTTAATACTGAATTCCATGAAATATTTTATTTTATACTTGAAATATTTTAGACAAGGGCCTGATGGCCGTGTGGCGCTCGGTGCCATAAGTTACGGGTTCGAGTCCCGGTGGTGCCATGGATGTTTGTAGTGGTTTGGAATCCACTTTAAACCGTAGGTCCTGATCTAATAGGATAGTAGAGCGTTGCGGGGATAGGTTACTCGCGTCCGTAGCATATCTTCAAGCTACACGTGCCCCCTGGGTAGTGATAAATGAGTAACGTCGGTGCTGTCCTTGCTTATGGCATAAAGATAACTGTCTAATTATTTGCCAGATGCATTAGAAAAATTTCAATCAAGAATTATAGAATATTTCAGGATAGGTTTGTCACTACAAAATGTGATTACATCTGCTAGTCCTGACGGACAATATCGATTTATTCCAAGAATATTGTAATCGATTTGCGCTATACGTCCATGGACGGATAAATGTTTTTTTTACGCTCAAAAGGTTTTAAAGGAGGGCCAGTGAGTGAATGTAAATGTTTCAATAGAACTTATTGAACAGGATTCAAATTAAGTATGGTGATAGCCATTCCATCACATATATCCAATGTTTCAGATTTTAAGTATTGTTAACAATGTCAGACTTACGAACTCAGGAAAAATCGTAAAATCATTCCTTCTTGTGTCTTGTAAAAATCTCGACACATGGTTGCAAGAAATAATAGTCAAAGGCATTCTTTATATCGCCCTATGAAAGAAGTAGCACGGTAACATGAGGACATACGTGGTGATCAGTGCGTCAGCCAAAAAAGCCTTAAAGGCCTTAAATCATCTTAATTCAATCATAAAGCCTTAAAACAAATAACCATCTTTGCATGAGCGCAGATGTTGCTGGCATACTAACGAATTTTTTAATGTCTTTCAGATCGATATCTGCAGGTTAAACCAAGATAGTTACATCTATTATGGGCATGATAACCTATTATTGCCATAACACGGAATCCTCTTGCTGTGATCTCGAGCTTTCACTTGGTAATTTCTGTGAGACGGCCGTAAATGGAACTCAAAGTTGCCAAATTACAGCCTCGTTCAGTTTAAATCATTTAAAGTTAATGGAAAAAAGGTTGCCTTGATGCAACTCTCCTTGTTGACACTGTAAAGGTTGTGAACAAGCCGATGTTAGCGATTTATGGCCTCGTGCTTGTAGTCACTGAAAACGATCATGGCACTTGGAAATACAGATACTGCTCTTCGTGGTAATATTCCTTTATTTTGATACTGCTTCTATAAGTGGGAAGCGGAGGGATAATTTATATCTATGGCGTTCACTACTTCCAACTGTAGTTGGTCGTTTTCAAGACGTCCATTGCTTAATGATATTCTGGAAGTGGTCATCAATACATTTTAACGTTTGAATATTTCGATGCTACTGTTTGACGCCTGATACTAAACAACTTTCTTTTAGACCATACAGTTATTAAAATTTTTATTGCGGTTTTTAGTACCTGAAGCGCATACCTTTTGTATGTAAAATTGGTAGTTGCACGTTGTTGGTTTCGCCGAATATGATGATATTCCAATTTTTTGAAAATTATTTGGATACCCTTATATTCCTAATCCTCGAATGTAACGGTAGTTGGTATTTGGGTGGTTTCAAGAAATGTATATATAGATTTTCTCTACTGTAACACCAGATAACGAACTGATATGGTGCAAAGAGCCATGCGTTCTTTCTAGCAAATAGAAAAAACGTCAAAAATAAAGTCATTTCTTAAAACAGCTCCTTATTCATAATTTCCTTACGCTGCCTTCATTTGTTTTAAGCACATTGGGAGTACTTCCGGCTTATTGTTTTAATGTGTTCCTTACTAACTTAAATACAGGGATATTTGTCTGATTTTTGAGTTCGAATCGAATTCCCCCTAGATTGCTTCACTATTACGCTAACCAAGGGATACCTAGACATTTTGATATTGATAATAAGAATTAGCTCTTCCTGGAATTATTCTACCTTAATTTTTTATATAAACTAATTGTATAATGATGAATAATTTATAAATGTTCACGTAAGGTATAAAGTTTTAAGCATTTAAAGTTAAATATAATATCTCATTAACGAAATCAATTAAACAGAGATTAACAAATGGAGATCGTTAGTTAAATCAAAATCGGAGCTTAGAAACGGCGGATATTATGAAAAGAAACTTCGTCACTTGAAAAGGAACTCTATCATAATTTAATTGTGACTTAGTGTTAGTTTAACTATTTTATTAACATAGTTCTTTTGAAATAAATATTTATACTCATTTTATGTTTTGCACTTTATAGGTAAATTTTCCAGTAAGTACAGAAGATTCATTAATATCATACTTGCCTTCTGCTCACGTTTATGAACAATTAAATCGGGTAATAATGAATTTTTATTTCTTACTTCCCAATGAACAATTAAAAATCCGCTCTAAATTACAGCATATTATTTCAGGCATCAATATTTCTTAATGGAGCTAGTATTGGCTTCTTCAGTGGAGATGTCGCCAAATTAGTAGAAGACATGAAGATCTTGCAGCCTACTATTTTCCAGCTGTACCAAGAATTTTAAACAAGTTGTACGATAAGGTATTTTTCAATTCATTTGCTTGTTTTTTTCTGATTAGCTTGAGTTAATATATGTCATTTTTCTCCAAACCTCTTTTATGCTACAGCTCTTTTATGCTCTTTTTCTCCAAACCTCTTTTTTTATTAAAACTTATATTCTTGCTTGATAAAAAAGTTTAATTTACTATTGAAAGAATAATTTCAAACATCAACTGTGCCTATCTCATAATAACAGCAAATACATAGTGATTAGCAGTAAAGGAATAGTTTAACGTTTTCTTAGTGCAAAAACTTTGGTAAAAACATAAAATTCCTTTAGGATTTAATAAAATACATATTTTACTGGTTACTAGGAAAAATATTTTTAATAACAATTTCTTGAAAATATTATGAGTTCAATGTTTATTATAGTTAATTCAAAAATTTTCGTAGTTAGTTGAAATATAATTCTGTCTAAGAAACGAATCCCTCCACTCCTGTTAATCGCAAGTTTAGTGGAACATTAAGAAATATGCGTTACCTCGATTGGTTAAACATATGAATTCAGGATACATAAAAAATTATTTAATATATGTGGAAGAATGCATAGACAGGATTGGTCAAATTAATTCATGTAAGAGGCCAAGTTTAATTTAAGAGACACCAACAGGGTCCAGATTCATTATATCTTTTAGTTTTCAGGAAAAACTATTCCACCCCAATTGTGTAACATTTTTTCCTCACTAGAAGAGTTTTGGCATTTTCATTCCCAGGAGAAAGGAATCTGTTATTTGAAATAATAATCACATCACTCATCAAAGCAGACGAGCAGTATTGTGGGTAGTTATATTACATGCAATTAGTGTTTTGTACTAATGAGAACAACCTGTCACTCAAATCTGATAGCAGATATTCGGTATCATGTATAATGAGGAAATTAGCGAATGTCTGTACAACCTTCACAGGTCGTATCAACTACAGATTGAATATGATATACTATGAGTTGTTACATCGTGATTAGTGACAGACCACGAGCTGAGAAAGGTCTACTCCAATGAGAAGTGAGGGAAGCTGACCCTCTCCTTCTCCTCTTGACGGATGATCTTAAAGGAGATTTTTGGTGAAGAAGAAAGGGAGTTCTGCGAAGAGTCGAACAGAAGTGTTGTTTTTGCTTTTCTCTGAAGTGACTGAGTTTTTAACTGTTTTCAAAGTGAGCCTGTTGTGGTTTCATGAATCACGTCGGCAATAGTTAAAGGTCTGTCGCAGGCCAAGTGTTTAAATTCGTTGTGGACTCGAGAACCCTGAAAATCTCGAACTTGGTGTGAACTGCATTATTATATCCTTTATAGCACTTATTTATATCCTTAATTTTTAATTTTTTGTAAATAGATTTATATATATATATATATAATGTTTATAAATAAAATTTATAATGTTCCCAATCTGAAAGGGACCCTCTCCTTGAAACCGTTATGTCCAGTATAGGCCAAGACGTTACGATTGATTCAGTCACAATCTGTAAAAATTATTGCACTTAAATTTATGCATTAAAAATTTTAAATTGGTTCGTTAACATTAAGAAGATAATGAATTCCTTTAATTGGCCTTATATTATTTTCTCCAATCACTATACTTCTCTTAATTCTTACTTAAGATTACTTTATCTAAAGGAAACAACAACTAGATTTTATAATTAATTAATTATTTTATACAAGGGAAGAAGAACGCATACTTATAATTTATAAAAGAAAATAATACGATTGGTTTATGAATACTCACTTGGAAAAACCAGAAGAAATGTTATTTGATCAGGGATAAGCTGAAAATAACCCAAACTTTATGATTCAATATAAACTGGATCCTGAAATTTATGAGTCATTTTGTTTTAGTTTTATACTAAATTGGAAACATGTTTTCAAACTTCTTTCTATGATAGTAAGACTTTTCATAAGGTTTGTAGAGAAAATGTATTTTTTTTGCTTTATAAATTATTAGTCCATTATTTATGGTAGGTTTGTGCTTAGAAAATTCCATTTCAGCAGACAAAAGGCACAATAGCTGATAGATGAAGGTATTTTATTTTTCAAAGATATTTTTTAATGTATAATTTATTACTGGAGATGTCTAAGCCAAATCTTGCTCTTGAGCCATAATTTTAATTGTCCCCAAATACCTAACTTGGGGTACCACGGACTAACACAAGTTATTATAAATTTTGGTAAAAAAAAATATTATCATTACAAATCTATGCAATCCTCTCGGTATGCACAGATTTAATGGTATGAGTGATGTTTTTTTCTTGATGCAATTTTTTTTTAAATTACTTTAAATATATTCATTTTTTTCTCTAAATATAGGGATAGAAATTTTCTTATGAATTGCTTTGAACATTGTCTCCCTTTTATTATTTTTAATTTTTCTATTGTATTAAAATCTGCGAAAATCAGCTGTACACAGCGATAAACCCAAATTTCATTCAAAGATCATCATGAATATTTATTTACTGTTAAAAGATTTTCATAAAGAAACATCATAATATTTTTTGCAACCCTCCACTCATTTGTGCAAAAGATGGTGAAGGTTATGTTTTAAAATTTTTTAAACTTTAATTCTTCGTTTATTTTTTATGATTGTATTTAGGAATGTTGAATTATGAATGTATGTAGGAATGAAAGTTATTACATCATGATTGGTGATTGACCACGAACTGAGAATTGTCTACTCTGAGACAAGCGGACCTGTTATTTTCCAGCAAAATGCTGACTTTGTGAAATTAACTTTTGTTTGTTTTCAGGCTCAAGCTTTAATTCAGAGTAAATTAAAAGCATCTTTATACGTTGAAACTCCTGAAGGATTGTAAGTTTGATCAATTAAATTTCGTTTACTATAAATTTCTGCAGATTATTTTATTTGTTGAATTAATTTATTCCTTCTATTGCCACATTTTTTTTTTATACAGACAAATAGTTTTATCCAAACATTTATGTAAAATAATTTTTTCCTGTAATTAGAAATTTCAGAGATTTAAAATATAAAATTTTAATTGTTATAATTTTAAAATTAAATGACTATTTAAAAAAAACGATATCGGCAAAAAGATATTCATGCTTAAAAATGGTCATTGGAATGTAATGCAACAGGAGAATGAATATAGAATAAAATTGATTTCACATATTGTGTATTAATTATTACATTTTTTCTAATGCAGCTGGCAAACACTTAGACAGCTGTCTTGGATGCCTTAAGGCAAGCGCTGCACAGACGTTACTCACTTTGCATTACCCAAGGTAATGCCTGTAATTTGAAGATAAGCCACGGACGCGGAGTAATAATGCCCCTGCAGCGCTCTACGATCATATTAGACCGGGACCTACGGTTTAAAGCGGATTCCAAACCATTTCAAACATCCATGGCACCGCCGGGACTCGAACCTGAAACCTGTGGTACCGAACTCCAAGCACTCGGCCATTCAGGCCCTATTAATTACTACATTGACTTGGCTACTCACCTTCAATACCTTCGGAGGAATTTATAGGAATTAAATTAATTTTTTAAATAAATTTTATTTAAATTAACATTTAAATTTATTCTATTTATTGCATGTTTTTTTTTTTTTTTTTTTTGCAGAATTTAATACAATTATAAATTTTTTTAGCTCAATAAAATTTTTTTAGTTCAGCCTGAAAAATATTTATTTAAACGTTCTTTTATATTTCTTTTATTATGTTTACTTGTAGCAAATTGTTTTTATATTTATTTAATTTATTACAGGAAAAAGAAATCGGATACCGAGAAGTTTTTACAAAGGCTTTTCTGGATAATTTAGGAGGGAAAATACATACAATATTTATAGCAGGAGCTCCGATTGAAAAAAATGTCCTTGAGTTTTGTACTATTGGACTCGGTTGCAAGGTACCATTTATTTTTTTTTTTCTACCTATCAATTTATTACTTTGATTCACATTATTATTATTTGATTATTATTACTTTTATCACATTATCACTTTTAAGGAGAAGGAAATAAAGAATTTCATTATGAGAAAATCTTATTTAATTCCTTTTAATTTTATGTGATACATAATTTCTTTTATTCATGGCATAACAAATTGAAAAAGTAACCATCATGTTCTGTTCTTCTAGCAAGTTATTAATTAAAACTTACTTCATTCTAATGGTATAAGATTCTCTTTTTATATGAAGATTGAAATAAAATTATCTTCTTATATGTGGATTGAAATAAGATTCTCTAATTTTATGTAATACATTCATTTCTTTAATTCGTGTCAGAACAATTTGAGAAAGTCACCATCATGTTCTTCTAGCAAGTTATTAATTAAAACTTGCTTCAACATGTTATTAATAGTATAGGATTCTCTTCTTTTATGAGGGCTGAAATCAAATTCTCTTCTTATATGAGGACTGAAATAAAATCTCTTCTTATATGTGGATTCAAATAAAATTCTCATCCTTATATGAGGATTGAAATAAGATTCTCTAATTTTATGTAATACCTTCATTTCTTTAATTCGTGTCAGAACAGTTTGAGGAAATTAAGTAGCAAACTGTGTTCTCTTTGCACAAAAGCAAAATTGCAATGAAACATAGATATGAATCCAGAATAATTAATTCCAGAGCTTCTTAGAAATAAAAATTCCTTTCAAAATTGGAATTTTAGATTTTTACTGAACTCTTGTGATGGTTCCTGTGTTTGAGGAATGAATTTTAAATTATCATTCTCTTAGATTAGATTTTACCAGATGACAACATAAAAACAACAACTTTAGAACAGCAAAAAATAAAAAGGACTTTGTAGATCTCTAATTTTGAGTGACAGAACACGAAGTGTCGTGTGATCGTGATAGTATACAGATGCAGCAGTTTGTTTTGTTATGGTTTATTCGTTGTAAATATTCATTGCTGGTGTTAACTAATAGCTAACTCCTCGCCACTACAGTCCATGCTGGACTATGGCCGTCTGCCTACTGGCAGATTCCGAAATAAGCGATGTTTCCTTTTGACTGGTTAGGGCTGCCAGCCCTACACCCAACCCTTTACAGTCATATTAGATTAGTGAGGCCTGATGGCCGAGTGACTAGCGCTCTGGTTCTCGGTGGCACAGGTTTGAGTCCCGGTGTATCATGGATGTTTGAAGTGGTTCGGAATCCACTTCAAACAGTAGGTCCCTGTCTCATATGACTGTAAGAGCATCACGGAGCCCAGACACACTTCCCACCCACATCATTCCTAAACTGTATAAAGGCAACTCGGCTCTAGTCACAGTGATGTGGTGTGATGTAGTAGTAGTAGTCATATTAGACTAAGGGTCCTGATGGCCAAGTGACTAGCGCTCTGGCTCCCGGTGCCATTGGTTTGGGGTTCGAGTCCCGGTGGGGCCATGGATGTTTGTAGTTGTTCGGAGTCCATTTCTTGTTCAGGGAAAGATAATAATTCTTTAAATTTTGTTACTTCAACGTCTTACAAAGTTAATTCAATTATCTTGTTTTGAGGATAGTTACGCTTACAAGAAAAACATTCTAATATGGTTTTTTTTAGCTATTGCAATTTTAATTTTTTGCTAAAATTTTTTGATCAAATTTCAAAAAATTATCATTTCTTAAATTAGTTACTCAAACATTGAAATTGATTTCATTAATATTTAATAATTAAATATCTTTCTAAATATAATTCTTTTATTAATGAATATTGCAGGTGTGAATTTTGAATAATACAGTTTCTTAGTGCAAATTTGTTTTGTTTTTTTCACAAGGTTGGAGAAATATATGGACAAACAGAATGCTCCGGTCCTTGCACCTTTGTACTTTCAGATTCATGTTATGTCGGTAAGTTTTTAATAACTACAAATACCTAAAGAAAATACATATTAAAAAACTTATTCTACTTTTAATTCATATATCAGAAAAGAGTTTAAATTCGTGTAAAAGCACCCTAATTTTTGATAATATATTTCAATATAACAAGTATTGGTTTCAATATCTGTATAACATCGGATTTAGGTTTGAGAAAATAGTAGTTATTTTATAATTCAAATCAAAAACAGAATGTTTCAAAGTTTAAAGTGTTTATAGTTGTTATTATCATGTGTGAACATAATGTTGTCCTGGTTAGGAGTCCGTGACGTTATCCGAAAATGAGGGCTAAGCAAATAAAACTCCATTGCAAATTTTGGCGGAAAAGGGTACTTTGGGCCCATTAACTCTTGAAGTGATTCATGAATAACAATAGTCTTAGGATCTGCATATATACGTATATATATATTTGATGGTAAAATTGATTTTTAGATGAGGAATTTCCAAAATTGGGGTATCAAATTAAGCTACAAGGAGCTGGAAAAATCTAATATTTGGCTATCTTTATATATTTTCCTTGATAAAAATTAATTCTAAACATGTTACAAGATAAATTGAAATTTGTCCAATTATTTTCTATTGTTACTATAGTTTGTGTTTTTTTATTATATTGATAATAAATGTTTACATACAGTTTTATTGTTTTTACTAGGTAACGCAGGTGGACCTCTACCTTGCTGCATGGTTAAACTTATTGATGTTCCAGCGATGGGCTATTTTTCAAAAGACTCAAAAGGAGAGGTAACCATTTTAATATGTGTGTGTTCGAAAATTACAAGACATTACAAAATATAACTCTGAAGAGATAGAACCAAACTCTCTTTACTAATTTACAATATAACTACAAAAGTATATGAATTTTAATGTGTGATCTGTGGATTTGTAGTAAGTCCAAAAGATACTCAAATTCAAACTATGTTCATAACAAATCAACTTTTGAAATTTTGATGTGACAATCTCCAATTTGGTAGATATATTTGTTTTGGCAGATATATTTGTATATCTGTTTTTCTCATATAATATATCTATGTCTGATAAAGCATTCCACTAGAACACAAATTTTTACCCTGAATAATAATAACATGTTCAAAAGAAGAGAAAAAATATTTGATGAAGTAACTTTAAAAAAAAGAAAGAAAAAGAAACCCTTAAAAAAGGATTTAGATACAAAGTCTTATAAAAATAAACAGTTAAATTTTATTAGCTTTAATGGTCAACATTGATAACATTTTGCAGTTGATCGATCATTGACTCATCAATTTATTTGTGTATAGGTTTTCAACAAAGTTAAACATAATGTATTTTTAAAATAAAAGATTATTAAATGCAAGAAAAATAAATAGTTAGCAATACTTAGGTTATTTCCAAACAACATTATAAAAATATATATTAAATAAAATATATTTATAATACTACTATTAATGATAATAAAAAACACACCCGTTAATTTTACTTCACTAACTGCTAGTGTGCAAGAAGATTCAGCCTTCAATCCTCTTGACCGCACCTTCCATTCCTGGCATTCAGAAACTAGAAGTCTCGATGATGATTACGTTAGATTATTCGTCATTTCAAAATTAGAGATTTTAGATTATTCGCCATTTCCCAATTAGAGATTTTAGATTATTCGCCATTTCACAACTAGAGATTGTGGAGTATTCGCCATTTCCCAACTAGAGATTGTGGAGTATTCGTCATTTCACAACTAGAGATTTTAGATTATTCGCCATTTCCCAACTAGAGATTTTTAGAGTATTCGCCATTTCCCATCGAGAGATTTTAGATTATTCGCCATTTCACAACTAGAGATTTTAGAGTATTCGCCATTTCCCATCGAGAGATTTTAGATTATTCGCCATTTCACAACTAGAGATTTTAGATTATTCGCCATTTCACAACTAGAGATTTTAGATTATTCGCCATTTCACAAATAGAGATTTTAGATTATTCGCCATTTCACAAATAGAGATTTTAGATTATTCGCCATTTCCCAACTAGAGATTTTAGATTATTCGGCAGGATTTTTATTCACCATAATCAGCATAATTTTCTTTTTTGCGGGACAACACCCTAAAAAGTCCTTTTGACCTATGTCCTTTCGTCCTACATGACCATTTTCATCGATGGGCTTTTCGAAGCCTACTTAATGGAAATAGAAGTCATCGGTGTACAAATATAATAAAAACAAATAAAATAAAAAAAAGTTGACTTTGTGAAAACAGAAATTAAGTACGAAATCTAAGGAGACATTGTTATAATGTTAATTGATCTTTTCAGATTGAATTTCAACGGTTTGGTTTGTTTTCAGTTTTCTTTTTATGTTTCTCTCTCTCTTTATATTTAGTCTTTCTTGAGTTTAACGATTGCAGCAATTTCATCAAATTAATCTTTAATTTAAATTAATGTTAACGATTTGATTTTATGAACGAAAATTAACTTTTTCATATCTATGTATCAGTCGGAATGAATATTCAACCAGAACAGAAATTTTACTGTAGATAATAATACATTAATAATAATAATAATACAGAAGAAGAGAAAAAATTGTTATTAAAATTATTTGTTATTTTGTTTATTTCAGTTTTATCAATAAAACTTTATCAAAAAATTCACCTGCATCGTCAAATTATTACACTCATGTCCATAAATTAAGGATAATGTTCAGTAATGTAAGTTCAGGCAAAGAAAGAGACAGAATCAAAACAAATTTGATTTATTTGTAAAGTCTATTTATTAAACAAAAGGTAAAGAGCAAAAAAGATGCTATATGTTTGACATAATTAATAAAAATTGCATTTTTACTCCCTGGAGCAAATTTCAAAAAGAACCTATTGACAAAAAAGTATAACATGGTTAGTATGATGGTTCATATGGAGTATGTCTCCCGACGATGCAATACAGGCCTTACAACGCCTAGGCAATGCTGAGTATCAAATTATCAATCTGATCTTGGGGGAATATTACCCCACTCATCAAGCAATGCACTCCGAAGTTCCGGTTGACAGGTGGGAGGGGGTTGACGGGCTGCAATTCGTCGGCCAAACATATCCCACACATGCTCTATTGGATTCAAGTTCGGTGAGTATGCTGGCCAATCCATACGGGTGATATCCTCCAACTGAAAGCATTCGTCTACAATGTTTGCACGGTGAGGACGGGCGTTGTCATCCATAAACAGAAATTCAGCACCCATGGCGCCCCGAAACAAACGTACATGTTGTTCCAGAATGACATCTCGATAGAAGTGGCCTGTCATCGCAACACTCTGAACATGCAGGTCAGTTCTGGAACCAAGAATAATTCATCCCCAAACGAGCCATCCTGCACCACCGTAACGGTGTCGTTCAATGGTGTTCTCTTGGTGGTAACGGGTACCTGGCGCTCTCCATATGAAAGTCCGGCGAGAATCAGACTGCAAACTAAACTGGACTCGTCGGAAAACATCACACCAGACCACTGTTGCGGTGTCCACAATGCATGCTCTCTTCTCCAGGTTAATCGCAGGCGACCGTGAGTTGCGGTAAGTGGAACACATCTGACAGGCCTACGAGCATATAGGCCAATGTGCACTAAGCGTCTGTACACGGTCTGCCTTGAAACTGTCGTACCGGTAGCTGAAGAGAGCTGACGAGACAGTAACTGCTAAATACTGGTCCTCATTCGGCGTTGTAACTCAGGGGCGACCTGTGCTGTAACATCTACTCACATTACCATCATCTTGGAATCGTTGCCAAAACCTGAGATGACACTCTGGGCGATACCAAGTTCCTCGGATACTTCCAGCTGAGTACGTCCACAATCCAGTCGTCCGATAATTCTACCACGTAAAAAATCATCCAAATGCTTCCTTTGTGCCATAACTATGCGGTTATTGCACTGAAAGGCTTTTTAAAGCGTTTGTGAACAATTTTACTTCTTGGCCACCATTCCTTATATACCCCTCTCTTACACTCTCGTCATTGTGACGTACTATCCGCGCCATCTGGTGGTTTCCTGTAATTTGCATATTCTTCTTCAAGATGTGTGTGATAATTCTACAGGTGAAATTTTTATTTTAGAGTTCAATTTCTGTGTGATTCTGAATTATCCTTAATTTATGGACATGAGTGTATTTTAATGATTTGCTTTGTATATGGGCATATCATTTGGCATAATTTTACAAAATAGAAAAACCACACACTTAACAATACATTAAGTTAATTGATCAATTAAAAATTATGAAAATTTCCAACTAAACATTAATCATTATGAGTTAATTAATCTTTACAAGAAATTTTTTTAACAATATTTTACTTTTTATATGCATATTTTATTCCGTGCATCGGGAAGAATGTCTTAATTTCTTTATTTGTTACTGTTTCAGATATGCATAAAGGGACCCAACGTGTTCAAAGGATACCTAAAGGATCCAGCCAAAACTGCAGAGGCCTTAGATAATGAAGGCTGGTTGCACACAGGGGATATAGGAATGTGGTTACCTGTAGGTATTTTCTGTTGGTGATTGATAACTATTAGTTATGCTTCTTTTGTATTTGTTGTGCAATAAAAAAAGATCCTATTCAATTTCTTCTGCAATAAATAATGATTTAATTTGATTAGAATGGTGCGCTGAAAATAATTGACAGAGAGAAGAGTATTCTGAAGCTGGCCCAAGGAGTATACGTTTCTCCTGAGAAAATTGAAAACGTTTACATTCAAAGCCCATATGTGTCTCAAGTGTTCGTGCACGGAAATACTTTAAAGGTACTGTCCAATTATTACGTAGATAATTTGAATTACATATTTTTTTATTATTAAATCAGTTCTCCTTGCATTTCTTAATATTAACATAAGGATGTACATGATGATTTATTACAAAAGAATTTTTATAAATATTATTTTACTTGAATTTGCGGGCATTACTATTGAGTTGATGCATAATTGTCAGGCATTCTTGAACACTGTATTTATTATGAAAAAGGAAACATAAAAAACTCAACAGTAACATTTTTAAATGATTAATCAGGAGCGTAGTCGCCATCTACTTCAATAACTGCTGCTCCATTTACTTGGAAGACGGTTGATTCTACGAGCAAAGAATTCACGGTTCTTGGAGGTAATCTATGCTTTAACATCCGCCACTAAGTTTTCGAAATCGTCATAAACTTTGGTCGCCTGCGAGTTTCTTAGCGACCGATTGACATGGTAGTCGGTAGGCGCTTCTGTGGGTGAATACGGCGGATGTGGAAGCAGTTCCCAGGTCCTTATTGGCGATACATTCGATAATACAGCGCTCAACATGTGGACGCCCATTTATTGTTGTCACTGACTTTGCGGGGGACCCATCCAGCCAATTGGTTGGATGGGTCATATTTACATATTTTCCAAGCTTTTTGAGACGACGAATGATGGTTGAATGGTTCACATTGAACTTGTCGGCCAGCATTCAAGTTGTCAAGCTTTCGTCCCTTTCCACGGCTGCCAAAAGTGCCCGGTCGTCGAAATCCAAAGGTCGACCTCTTCCTGCCTTATCTTCTAAGTTAATGTCGCCAGATTTAAAAGGGCAAACCATTCCCTGCATCGACTTTCGCTGATTGTGCCCTCACCGAAAGTTCGTTAAGATCGTGAAAATGACCGCAATGCTTTCCATCCTTGTATATCATAATATGACGAATATGAGTATGAGTATCGACACGCATTTTTATAACCAAAAGTAGAAGGATATTTTCATTCATAAATTTATAAAATATTATAAATTTTTATTAAAATATAGCACAAGTCAAAGAAACGCCTGACAATTATGCATCAACCCAATATATATATTAGATCTCGCAACATTATGATCTTGCGAGTTCACCCATTACGTTGTTGACATCTTTATAATGGTTGTTATATTTCGGTGATATTAATTATTAAAAAAAGCCTGATGCAGCGAAGTAAATGTGGCAAAGGCCATAAATTTATCTACTGTCTTGAAGTTGGAAAAATCAAATCTGACTTCCCTATTGTAAATGCCAACTCTCTCTACATAAAAATATCTACCAAGTTTACCCATTTTCAAAAAAAATTTTTGTCATACCCTCCACTAGTGAAATAAAAGAAAAATTGCAGAGATAGTTACTGAAATTTACCATTGCAATTCGAGAAATCTTATTGAAATAATGTTTATTTATTTAATAAAAACTGTTAACTGATTATGATAGCAATAAACATAAACATATTTAATAAGAATAGATTTAAGATATTAATATAAATTCCTTATGATAAATAAATTTACTTAAATGTAATACATTAATAATCTTTGATACAAGCAGAATGAAATGTTTAATTTTCAAAACGCCGTGGTGGTCGAATGACCGCGCTGATGGCCGAGTGACTAACGCTCTGGCGCTCGGTGGCACAGGTTTCTGGTACGAGTCCTAACGAGTACCATGGATGTTTGTATTGGTTATGAATCCACTTTAAACTATAGGTCACGGTGTAATATGACTGTTGGGAGTGGGGTTGATAACCCTATTCTGTAAAAAATGAAAAACATCTTGTAATCTGCCAGTAGGCAGATAACCATTGACCCCCAATGGGGCTGTTGCGCCGATGATGACGATGATGGAAATTGATTGTAATTATTAGGGTCTTAAATTTTTTGTGTGTTGTGGAAAATACATCTAATATACAAAAGAACCTTAAATTTTATTTAATATTGAATTTTTATTTATAGGGAGATGCCTTAAAAATAGGTGCACGTATGTAATATTTATTTTATATCAAAACTATAAAACACATCCTCCTCTTTCCTCTATTTTATAATTATCTAATGAATAATAATAAAAAAAAATTTTTGTTGAATAAATAAAAAAAAATCAGTTCCTTATATCAATATCCATGTTTTATAAACCGTGTTTTTATAATAAAACCTGTAATAACTGTGAGCATCATTTTATATTTATTGAGATATTATTTATGATTATTTTTTAACACGATTTTCATTCTTCATTGAAAATTTTTTTCAACCAAATATAGCAAAGTAAAATGTTTATAATAATTTCTGAAGTGAAAAAATTACAGTTCATATTTAAAAAAAAAAAAATATTTATTGAAATTAGAAGAAAAAAAAAAAAAAGAATAAAAAACGCATTTTTTTTTTTTTAGATTTAACAAGAAAAAGTATTGATATTTGATTAAGAAAGGATTTTATCAATGCTAATTTTATTTTTTGTTTCTAATTTTTTAAATTTAAGAATGTGTTTTTTTAATTATTAAATTAATAATTAATTAAATTTTTTTAATATTTAAAATTAATTTTGTTACCACAAAATTACAAAGTAAAATATTTGTTGTACATACCATTAAATAAAACATGTAAAGAAACATTTTTTTAATGATTTATTTCAGAGTTTTTAGTTGCAGTTGTAATTCCAGACCAAGAAATTCTACTGCCATGGTGTAAGGAAAATTTAAATATTGAATCATGGACTGAAATTTGTAAAGTTCGGGTAAGTTTGAATCATACTTTCCAGAAACTTCCTTCGGGTTAATATTAACTTAATGATACAAAAATAACAACCCAAGGAAGAATTGCCAGATCCGTTTGAATCTTCACATGTTTGCTACGTTATTTAATTAAATAATTCCAAAATGTTAGCAAAAACGATCTTTTATTGCAGGAATCTCATTGAGGTATCTTTAGTTTGAATATTGTAGTAATGAAATAGGATATTGAAGTTTATAGATTTTTATTGTATCCAGGCGGATAGCCACATCAATGAGTTCAATTCTTTCTTTATATCACAAATGTATTCTATAACATCTTATTTTACAATTGCTACTATATGCCTGTTTATAGTTCAACCAAATTCATATTGTCGAGCGAAGTTTACACAAAAATATTTCAGTGTCTTACAAATCTAGCGATCGAGTGAGTAAAGAAGTGTATCAAAATTGAAGACGCAGCCCTTTGATACCCAGGTTATGTGTGAGAACAATATTCTGTAAGAAATAGCCGCCTTTGAGTCCTGCAATAAGAGGCAAAAACGTGGCTGAAAGACGTCATGAACATACAATTGAGAATTCATGGTGTGTTGTGAATCATTATTAGAGAGGATTAAAGGTCACATGCAACGGTCAACATGATTGATTGCAATGCCATCGGTCATCTTGCAGCCTGGAGACGCTGTCCCAAATTCCCGAAAATTAACTCCAACTCTGATAAAGAAGCAGTTTATCCTAAGATCATACCTTCTAGACAAGTTACCTTCAACGTCAGCTTTGATTCTATGCTAAAAATTCTGCAACTTCATCCACTCCTGCAGTTGTGACTCAGAACCAACAGAGTGCTTTTTACCCAGCATTCAAGATATTAACTTATTCTAAAATGCAATTTTTTTAATTAAAAGAATTTATTTTTTCTTTATTTACTGACATCAGAAATCTTCCAAATTTAATTAATCAAATAAATTCCACTGACAAACTGCAAATATTCGCAAATTGCATGAACTCTAATACTTTTATTAATGCCTCCTAATGACTCGGTTGGTTACAGATCTTTATACAAAAGAATTGCTATTGGAACGCTATTAATAATTAATAAGTTATTTTTTAAAAAAATTAATAATATATATATCTTAATCTTTTTCTATCCAATCAATGGCCTTAAAGCTTAAAAAACTTCTCTCATTCACAAAACAAGAAATAGAGGTTGCTATGCAACCAAGGCTCACCGTCAATCTGGCA
Source organism: Caerostris extrusa (assembly GCA_021605095.1). Taxonomy (NCBI): domain Eukaryota; kingdom Metazoa; phylum Arthropoda; class Arachnida; order Araneae; family Araneidae; genus Caerostris; species Caerostris extrusa. The sequence continues at coordinate 10,001 of BPLR01015661.1, read as the reverse complement.
AATCGTCATCTTAAGTTAACGACTATTTGAACAATTACTGGTTGCACTTGCTCCAACCATGACGAAGATAAAAATCATAGATGAAGTTATTTCAAATAATTAGTTGACTTGATGTCCATCAAGTATAATTGCATATTTGTGTTTTATTGAAATTTGTTCTTTGTTTAGAAAGTAAAACACCTCATTTTTGAAGACATGCAACGACTCGGGAAAACTGCTGGGCTGCTTTCATTTGAACAGGTAATTGTACTTTTAGAATGTCATACTTGATTACTAATGCTTATAAACAGTGATTATAGAAACACTTTGCTTATCTTAAAGCAATACAATAATTAATAATATTATTTTTTTAAAGGTAAAAGTAATTTATTTGCATCCAGAAACACTGACACAAGAAGATGGATTTCTTACGCCAACCTTGAAAATGAAGAGAGATATTTGCAAGAAATACTTCGTGGAAGAGCTTGAAACCATGTATAACAGTATCAGTGATTCAGTACAAAGTGAATGAATATGAAGGCAGAAATCTTTGCTTCTATGCTTTAAACTGTCCCAGATGAATTGAATTTTAACCATTACTTTCCAATGTGTTCATTGTGTTATTTTTAATTAAATTGCGTTGGTTTCGATTGAGTTTGTGTTGTTTATAAAATTTAATAAAGTTTTTAAATAAGCTTCAATTAAATATATTTTTTTTTAGAATTGAAATAAATTAAATCCTATCACCTAGGTGGCTGTAGTAAGACGTCAGGAGAGGTCAGAATTTATGATATACTTAAAACTGTTAACTGAATTAACTATGGATAGATAAATAATAATTTTGTAGCTGAAAATTTTCTCTTTACGAAAGTATTAATTTTTAAAAGACTGATTTTACTTAAGATTAGTAATTATCTATATGATTAATTTTACTCTGAAAATTATTTTATTAACATATAAAATACCGCTAACCATTAAAAACTATAAAACAGAACTATGACATGAATGTACAAAAATCTTGCTTATCAGTTGCAGAACTATATTTAGCTATTGGGTGAAAAGGTAAACGTATGGTGTAAAGGCAGAAATAGAAGAATCAATTATGTTAGGACGTACATATGGCGATTAAATTTGGCGTAAAAGCAATTTATGAATAAAATTTTGGCAAAATAATCGTATATTTTGGCGCTGAAGTGGCAATATGGGGCGTAAAAAGAAAAAGATAAAATTTTGACATAATAGTGGTAAAAGTTTGGTAATAAAGCGTTATAAATTAGCGTAAAGACAAGTCATAATTTTTTGACATAATTTGTGGGAAATCCTGGTGTAGAAGCGATAGCATTTGGCACAAAAGGTATAAAAATTTCATTGAAGGTATAAAGGTTTGGCGATAAAGCATTAACTTATGGCGTAAAAGTAATTTAAAAAACAAAATTTGCTTAGTGAAAAGTTTGGCAATAAAGCGATAAATTCTGGCGATGGAGCATTTCAAGAATTAAAATTTTGGCAGGATAGTGATAATATTTGGCGTTAAAGCGATAAATTTTTGCTTAAAAGCACTTTCAGGAATAAACTTTTACGTAATAGTTGTTTGGCTACTAATGTTAGCATAGTAGCAATGTTGGAGAAATAGCGTTGTTACATACATAGTGACACAAAATGATTTTGAAAAAAGAAGATTATTAGTTATTATCAAATTTTTTTCATATAATTGTTCCTTTCGTTATTATGTACTTTAAAATTTTTAATTTTTTGTATTGCAATTGAAACTCATATGAAATTAGCTTTCTCACCTCTTATACCGCTTTGCTTTGAATCCGTCTAAATAGGCTGTTCCTCAATTTCTCACTGCAACAGCTAGTTGCACTATGCAAACTTTTTTAAAAATGAAATTGACCAACAGCACGTTCATACATAACAAACGCTAACCTCAACACCCATTACGATGTGCAAATACCCAAATTGAGATCCATTTGCAAAAGCTAAGTGAAAGAGTGGGTAAACAAATATAGCACTAGTAAAATAAGTATTTTTAATGAATTAATTTTTTTATTTCTTTTATATTTATATATTTCTTATATATTTCCTTTTAGTGTTATATATTTCTTTACAATGTGCGTTTAGTATCATTATTATTATAATCTATGTTTACATGTAAGAATAATAGTAAACACAAAAATAATAACTCATTATATTTCAATTTTCATTCCAAAAAATGTGGGTCTTTAGTAGGTCTAAATCTAATAAAGGGAAATATAATTTTATATACAGCCCGCGGAGTTAGGATGCATTTCAAAAGTGGCAGCAAGATCATTTGGGTTGGCACAACTGTATTAGTAAAACATTCTTTGCACCGATTACAGGGGGAAAAGTTTCATTATCGATGCTTTAAAGTGAAGCAATTAAGTATATAAATTTTACTTTTACGTAAATACTTCGGAAACTGTCCATGTATTCTTACAAATAAAGTTTCTAATTTTGTCTGTTCTTCTAAGTGTTCTTCTACAATGTGCTTTATTCACCAATGCATCTGTAGTCGGGGCCTGAATGGCAGAGTGGCTAGCGCTCTGGCACTCGGTATCACAGGTTTCGGGTTCGACTCCCGGCGGTGCCTTGGATGTTTGTAGCGGTTTGGAATCCACTTTAAACCGTACGTCCCGGTCTAACAGGATCGTAGAGCGTTACGGGGGTATTGTTACTCCGCGTCCGTAGCTTATCTTCAAGCTACACGCACCTTCTGGGTAGTGCTAAGTGATTAACGTCGGCGCAGCGCTTGCCTTAAAGCGTCAAAGACAAATGTCTAAGTGTTTGCCAGCTGCAAAAAATGCCTCTATAGTCAAGATTTGATTTTCTGTAAAATATCCAAAACTTTTTACAGTTATTTGTAATTTTAGTTACTTATAATTTCTGTTATACTCATACTACACGTATAATATTTAAAAAAATATAATTAATTTGTCTTTTAATAATATAATTAATTTTTTTGGAATTAATTTGTCATATTATTTTTACACTCAATATTTTCGTATCAGGTTAGCTACATTCAAGACTATTTCTAATTTTTAATAAAAACGGTTAAATACAATATCTACATTAGATCACAATGACGAGAGTGTGACTATTTCACTGGATAATTTTCCAGGCTAACGGTTCCAAGATAATTTACGGTTAAATACAGGTCGCCCCCGAGTTACAACGCCGAATAACCGGTATTTAGCAGTTGAATGCTTTCTAATTTCCAATATTTAGTCAAACAAGGTGCTTAAAATCCAATCTAATGGAACACATCAACTTTTAATATTTATACAAACATGAATCAAAATTGGAGGATATCACCCGTATGGATTGGCCAGCATACTCATCGGACTTGAATACTTTATTATTTTTATATTAATATTCCAACTTTGTAAGGCATCTATCATTTAACAATCACAGTTATACTGTTTTTTGTAATTGTTCTTTTTAAGTTTTGTTGAAGATTTTTTATTATATTCAAACATATAACATCTTAGTTTAATTACCTAACATGTATTACTTCTGCTTGCAAATTTTTTTAATTTATGTATAATTTAGTGAAAATATTTAGGCTCTCCTCGAACTTTATACAAACATGAATTTATGTTTGTAGTTTTTTTTTTATATGTGCTTTGGTAATTTAGGTCCCTCGTATTTTTATGTTTGTAGTTTTTTACGTATACCACGATTAAATTGTTGATGGCAATGATATTAAGTAATTATCCAAAATTGCATGTTGTATGATGAAACTCTGCCAAACAATTTTATAGCTCGTGTCAGAAATGTTGTCTCAGATTTCCTGGATTTCGAAAATGTGACTCTAACCTGTCCGTGAATTGAGACCTTGAATGTCTGCTTCGCATGTGTGCGCAGCAAGGTCTCATTCAATACCCTCCTCTCACTGCAGTCAGCAGTTTATTTGTATAATACTGTGTCCAAAAAGTAAGACCAATTTACAATTTAAATTTCCGGGCATATGGAATTTGAATTATTTCTTTTTAGGTTGTGTCTGGCACTGTACTTGACATCTGTGTGAAATTTCACGCCAAATATTCATTAGTGTTTGAGTTACGCTTGGTGAGACGCTAAAACTGATTCTGGCAATTTTTGAAATGTCTGAATTAATTGAGCAAAGAACTTGCATTAAATTTTATTTGCACAAACGTATAGAATGTTGCAGAAGGCATTCGGTGAGCCTTCCTATAACGGAAAGAAATGTCTAGAAGTGGTAAAAACAGCTCAAAGAAGGCAGAAAACGCGTTGAAGACGGAGAGCCCTCTGCTCGACCCTCAACCTAAACCGACAAAGCTCACGTCCAAAATGAAAGATTTGGTGCTTGCACACCGTCGATTTACAATTAGAGACCTTGCTGAAGATGCTGGAATCTCAAAAGGATCAGCCAATTCCATTTTAAAAGATGTTTTGGGCCTCAAACGCGTCATATCTCGATTGGTACCGGAAACACTGAATGCCCCAGCTCCCACTGCATTGAATCTTCATGACTTTTTCGCGAAAAATGAAACCCATATCGTTCCACAACCACCGTATTCCCACCGTGTCGACTTCTGGCTATTCCCTAAACTCCAAAGACCACTCAGGGGACACGGTTTTGAGTCGATTGAAGAGAATCAGCGTGAATCGGCGCGCGCTTTGAAGGCCTTCCCTAACGATGACTATTTAGTCCCTGCCGATGTCTGTTTAGCATGCATTGAGGATTCGAAAAAAACGTTGGCATAAGCGCGTTGTGTCCGGAGGGGATTACTTTGAAGGCCATGAATTAAATTTGGAAGAATAAATTAAGCATTTTTGAAAAAAAAAATAATAATTGGTCTTACTTTTTTTTGCACAGTACTGGGAGAACTTATACGAGTAAATGTCTCCATCTGCATATCGTATGGAGAAACCCTGCCAGATAGTTTGATAGTCGAATTGGTACATGCTGTCAAAAATGTTCTGGATTCTGAGAAAAAGTGACTGCAACCGACGCGATCAGTGAATTGGAACCCAAGTTTTCTTGTACGCTTGCTACTCATGTATGCCGCTTGTTGGTCTTTGCTGTTTCTTATGTAATTTCAATAATTGTATTGCGTTCTTTCAATATTCAATTGTTTATACTTTATGATTTATGTGTAAATCAAGTTAATGCAGTTAATTTAAACTATTAAATCGTTTAAAATTTGGGCACAATATACAAATTAAAAAAAAAAAAAAATGTGTTTATGTGGAATTAATTTTCATCTGTTGTCAAGTTGTCAGAAACAACGTTGATTTTTTTTTATTTTCAAATATAGGAAACAAAAAGAGAAAACATTTAAAAGTTTTAGTTTTAATAAAATATGAATATATAAAATAAAAACCCAAAAATAATAACCCATTTAATGCTCGGAAAGAAATTAAAAAGTTACTTTAGCGTTAACTTTAAACGATGCTTTTGAAAAAAAAAAATATTTATATATATTTAAATACTTATTTTGTATTTATTATTGTAAATTAGTAGATTGGGCCTAAGGGCCCAGTGAATTAGCTTTCTAGCGCTTTTCGGGTTTGAGTCCCTGTGGTGCCAGGAATATTTGTAGTGGTTCGGAATCCTCATAAACGGAAGCTTCCGGTCTAATATGATTACTACACCCCACCCCCATCCCATCACATCACTGTGCCTAGACCTGAGTTGCCCCTTTACAGTTTGGGAATGATGTGGGAAGAATTCTAATTGTGCTCTGTAATGCTCTACGGTCATATGAGACCGGGACCTACGGCATAAAATGGATTCCGAACCACTACAAACATCCATGGCACAGCCGGGATTCGAACCCGATACCTGTGGGGGCCTATACCCCTCGCCAATCAGGCCCCTCAAGTCAAATATGACTGTTGAGTGTTGAATGTTGACAACCCTACCCCATAAAAAGAAAAAAAAACTTCTCTTGTCACGAAATCTGCTAATAGGCAGACGACCTTGGCCCTCCAAGGGGTTGTGTACCAATGAAGAAGAAGATTAGTAAATTGAATTAAGGTATAATGTAAGAAATAACTCCTAGCTTCTTAATTAAAATAAATAAAATTGATCACTTGTTTTTGAACTGTTATTATTGTGATATAAATGTTTTACCTGAATTTCAAGGGAAAAAAAAAAAAATTACATCGTTTTTTACTTCTTATTATTTTGATGTTTTCTTACTAATTAAAGTTTCAAATGGATGCTGAATTTTTTCGGTTTTCATTTTTCATAATTATTACTATTATAAAGCAAAATATATTTTCCTGATTAACTATCTTTCTAGATTTTCAGGCATATACGTTATTAAGACACTCGTATGGCATATAAATAGAAAACATAATTGGTGTAAAAATAGTAAACATAGATAACTTCTAGTTTATTTTTCTTGCTTTGTCTTAGCTTTTTGGGTTTTTATGTTTTATAAAAATGTTTGTTGCGACGGTAATTATAAAAATTATAGGAATTTTCGAAAAGAAATTGTATCAGAACTGATAAAAATGTATCTTATTAGGAAAAGTTTCTTTATTTCATGTCATTATTTTCCTTCTCTCTATGTATATATATATTAGACATTTTTGTTGTTTAAATACGTCGAATTTGATGTCATTTCTCAGTGATTAAGACATAGCCGAACTTATAAAAGTCGTAAATTGAAAATATTTCGCTATTTTTGTATAAATATGTAAGTATTAGTAGATTACTATATTTTCTCACTGTATCAGCTGGTATTTATAATGTGTAATGCCTAGTTTTCAATATAAGTTACTAATAACTATTTATTTAATAATTTTATTTATCTGATCCTTTTGCTTATCTAACAATCTCTGCGACTACAGTTAAATGCAAAATTTTATAACTTTTGATTGTTTTTGATTTTATAACTTTTGAAAATTTTATAACTTTTGATAACTTTGATTGAGATTTTGATTTGTCAAAATTTTATATCTTTTGATCTAACACGTTGATTGCTTGGTTTGGTTTGTCGCTCTACAGTAATTTTTTTGCATACTTTGGGCTAACTAGATTGGGCTACAGTTTAACCGACCGGGATCTATAGTTAACTATTAATGGATTCCGAACCACTAAAAAAGCATCCGTGCTACTGCCAGGATTCGAACCTGAAGCCTATGGTACCAATGGCTAAGCCGCTAGCCAATTGGCCATCAGGCCGTTGTTGATTGTATAGGAAGGTCACGCAATTCTTTTACCAATAAGATATAAGCCACGAATTCCTTTTAAAAATACGAAGTACGAGTACTGTGGAGTGAAAAAGCTTATTTAACAAAAGTTTATCTTAATTTGTTATGGTATTTTGATATAAGGGGAAATGTTATCATCTGTAAAATACAATCATTTTTGTGAATTTTAACTTCCTACGACGTAATATTATGCTGTTAATATGGCGCTGAAATATTTAAAACATTTTAAAATTGGTGAAATTTTCTTATTCGGTCGGATTGCCAATTGGATAAGGCTCTGGCCTTTGGTACCACCAACTTCAGGTTCGTATCCTGGCGGTGGCATGCATGTTTGTTAGTGGTTCGTAATCCTCATTAAGCTGTAGGTACCGGTCTAATTAGCCTAAAGTGAGCATAAAATGACCGTAGAGCGACAAACCAAACCAAACCTATTCTTCCATGGTTTGTTTTTAAACTTTAAGGTAAATGCTTCATATAACTTTGGGGGTGTTGGCTTTTTACTTCGTAAATTGGCTTTTAGTTTCATAATGCAGTTATAAATGTTATTTTTGATTTTATCCATCTTGCGCATCGTCGCCAGGCATAGAAGTTGAAGTTTCAGACAAAGTGCTCTACTACTTTTGAATTGCACAAAAATCTTAAAATATCAAAAAAGAGCCAAAATAGAGACTGTTTTGAATCTGTGTTAAAATCTATATCGGCCCATTTTCCACCGAAATCCGATTGACTAATTTGTTTTTAAATAAAGTGTTTTGAATTGTGAAAGTGTTTTGATTTTAAATAAAGTGTTTATATATTTTATGATTTGTCACAAAAATTTTAAGTGTAGATTGACGCCACTTAAAACCCGCCAAATCTGTAGCTGCGGTGGCGTTAATACGTAAGTACCTTTGTTTTTTTACTTAGTTTGTTTTTAATTATGCTGCAAAAAGTGCTGACTCCCATGACAACAGGAATCAAGACGACTTATTCTTCCTTTCCGATTTTGTTACAATAGAATATCTTCGAAGAATCGTGTTTGGTAACTATTCTCATAATTTTTAAAGCGGTAATTGTAAAAATTCCTACTTATCTATTAGAAACAATAGTTTTGTGTTTTTAATTTTGCAATCGTTTCATTTGAATAATTGAAGGAAATCTTGAAATATTCTAAATGTGTTCCTTAACAAAGAAGAAAGCCAATGACCGTATTTTTGTTTATTATCTTGGAATTTAACACTTTGTATTCTTTCTGCTGAGTTGCAAAATTTTCCAATTACTTTTGCGCCTCATGTCTTTTGATCTGTCAATAAAACGCTTTCATTTGGAAATAATTTGATTTGGAATATACAGATTGAAAAATCTCTGCATTTACACGATGAAATATGTTTCGGATGTATTTATGATCTTTCTTCGCGGATTGTCTAAAATTATACAAATTGTTACGAAACATTTCATTTAACTTCTCTTTTCAAGAATTACCTCCTCAATTAAACGGTTTTTAAGGCTTTAACTAATAAATAGGTTCATGCTTTTTTTCTCTTTAAAATTCTTGTCATATATATATATATATATATATGTTAAAACTTCCACATATGTCGATATTATTTTACCTTTACTATTTTTAGGTGCACCAAACACGGGATATAAATCGTCTGTTCGTGTGCAAGGCATTTCTGTACACTTTAAGTAACATGAAAGGACAACTAAATAAAATATGAACAAAAATATTATAAAATACATGAATTACGCAATGCAAATTAAATGATATACGCGCTAATAATATCAAGAGGGAAGCCATCATCATGTCACCGTCTATCCACGATAAGAGACCGAGGAAGGGTCTTTGTAGAAGCATAGGTATATAGGCTTTGAATAACACATTTTCACATATTATTTTTATGTAGAAAATAAGCGTAGCTTAGTGAGAAAATTCATCATTCTTAAAATTATTTTGTGGCAAAGAGACAGCCAAAGATTATTTTGTACGAAGTACTAATTTTACACAAATGATTGCATTTATGGGTTGCAACTTTTCCGTATAGAGGCTAAAAATAATTGAGTAAAACTTTCTTTTTCCTCTATCCTAATGTACAGCCGTGAACATCTTGTTTGAACAATAATTATAAATGTATAAAATTGAAAAATGCTTTAATCAATTACATTGAAAATTAATGAAAAACGTTAAACGCTAATGAAAAACGGGATGCAATAATTACACATGTTTCTCTATTTCTAAGTGTTTAAATAATAATAAATATGAAGTATAGGGAATTTCAAATTTTATCATAAAGGATCAAATTTTTATCATAAAGTATAGGGAATTTCAAATTTATTATTACGAAAATTGTCGATTTAGTTTGTATGACAATATTCAAATGCGTTATTGCTGACATCATTCATGCTATAATAAACAGAACATGAATAATGATATGGCGATATAAATGACGACATTAAGCATTGTTGAAATGTCGATGAAATCGACTTTGAAATGTTGATGTATACACACATGCTTATATATTGTTATTATAAAATGTTATTTAAATATTTAAAATGTGTTAGATATAAGACACACTTTTTATTATTACATTAAAAAACAGAAGATTAAAAATTAGAAACACCGAAATTGAATGGAACTGTTTTCAGCCGTTCTTGTAGAGACATTTTAATCTACGTAATTAATGTATATGAATTATGTAATTAATATATTATAGTTACGAAACTGAACTAAATATAATCTTTTATTGAGAACTTTGAAATTGATGGTCTTTGTACCTATCCTTTTTTATGAACAAGAAGGTGCATTTTTGTGGAAACGATGTCAGGTACTG